>PVHX01007315.1:23506-92395 GCA_004024805.1 Geosciurus inauris | reverse complement strand
TGCCCCTGAGTTCAATCCCCAGTACCAAAAAAAAAAAAAAGAAGCAGAGAGTGGGCTGAAAATATAGCTCAGCTGGTAGAGTGCTTGCCTTGCATGCAAGAGGCCCTGGGTTCAATCCCCAGCACCATAAACACACACACACACACACACACACACACACACACACACACAAAGGCAGAGAGAGAGACTCCACGTCCAGATACAAAATATATACCCCATAGCCATGCCCTCAATTAACCACTTCCTCCAACCACACCCCTTACCCCACCTCTAGTTGCCACTCAGTTAATCCCATCAGTGATTAATTCACTGATTGGGTTAAGACTCTCACAATCCAATCATTTCTCTTGTGAACCTTCTTGCATTGTCTCACACATGAGCTTTTGGGGGCTACCTCATATCCAATCCATAACAGGTGCTAAGACCAAAATGTTTGATGACTACTGACCTAAAGGAATGGTGGGAAATGACACTGGATAAAAATTTGACTCCGACTATGAAAGGTGATGCCTACCTTCTATGAATGTGAGCTTTCCTCTGCAATCAGTGAGAGGTCATTGGAAGTCTTAGAGGAAATGAGCACGTACAGTATCTGCTACATCCCCAGGGGATAGAGCTATGCCTTGTACTTAGTAGCTCAACAAATATTTATTGGATGCTAGTTTGAAGTATTGATTAAAAAATTGAGAGACTAGAGGTAGAAAAACTAGTTTGTCTTTAGAATTTTAGGCAAGTGACACTTAAGATGAAATTATATTTTAAATGAAATTATATTTTAGTTCTGAGAAATTATATTTCAGTTTTATACTTCTAATTTCTGCTTTTATCATTAGAGCCAATGTAAGATATTCCCTGGATATTTAAGATCTTTTTTTTTTTTTTTTTTTTGGTAAAACATTCAAAGTAGTTTCAAAGTAGTATTTTTGAATGAGTAGAATCAATCCTTTTCCAGATAAATTTATAGTTTGAACAAACAGAAAGGCACTATAGAAACTAAGCCCAAAGCAGCTTTTCAAGGGATTTGCTGTAGTGATAATCACAGTAGCTCTTCTTTAAAATTGGGAATCCTGCTTGGAATTTCTGTGTGTTTTGAAACATGTTCATTTAGATCCATGTAATTTTGCATTTTTGTGTAGGTATTATGAGATTACACAGTGGATCAATCAGGATTTCAACAGATAGCAGATGGAACATTCAATAGGATAAATTAGGAATATTTTATTTATTACATTTTAAAAATTTATTTTTAATTGACATGTAGTATTCACAGAGTGTATTGTGTTATTTTATACATCTGTACGCTGTGTAATGATCAGATTAAGGTAAGTTACATATTTATCATCTCAGACATTAATCATTTCTTTGTGTTCGTATTCAAAATTATTTTTACTAGCTACATTGATATGCAGTTAATTCTTGTCAACCATAGTTACTTTACCCACCCTCTCTCCTTCCCAGGCTCTAGTAACCACTATTGACCCTCTACCTCTATGAGATCAACCTTTCAGGCTCCACATGTAAGTGAGAGCACATGGTACAGGGTTGGAAACCAAGGGAATGGAAGAGACTGGAAAAGCAAGAAAAGAAGCCTGTGTAGGATGGAGGGTAAGGTGCAGAGTCTCACTTGTATAGAAGGTACCACTTTCTCTGAGCCTGCAGGAAAGTGTTAAAAAAAACAGATGTAGATAATTTTCTTATGGACATATATGAAAATACCTAAATGAATCTTATCATCGTGTGCATCCACAAAAATGGGGTCCTAATTAGAATAAGATATATTCCATGCTTATATAATTTTATCAAAATGGATTCTACCCTTATGTAGAACTAATGTAAAAGGAATTTAAAAAGGAAAACATGTAGAAATGGATACACTGGAGCCCAAAGGTGATGGAAAAATATGTGCTGCACATCTGGAGCTCCTAGGCTGGAGCTCTTTGTCTTGGTTCTCACTGCACAGGGCCATTTAGCTACAAAAGGAAATAGCTTATCCTTATCCTATAGCCAAAGAGGGAGTAGAGCAACATGTCAGGTCTACATAGCTAAAGCTCATCTCCCTACATACCCAGGCACACAGTTCAGTGTCCAGGATCACTCATGTAACCTGTTCTCATTACCAGAGATAATTTATTGCACCGAATTCATGAGAAGTATGGCATAGTTGTATGGAAAATGACAGAACTATTTACCCAGCCCATAATTTTTAATAGCTTTATTGAGTTATGTGCACTAAATTTAACATGTAAAATTTGATAAGTGTTGACACATGCACAACCACGAAACCATCATGACAATCAGGATGGTAAACATACCCTCGTGCTGCTCCCCGTCCCAAAGCAAATGCAGATTGGTTTGGCCGGCTTGCATTTACAAGGTAGTACAAATGGAATTATACAATATCAGCTCCTTTTTTTTAATCTGACTTCTTTTACTCATCAAAATTATTTTGAGATTTCTTCTATGTAAGATATTAAAATATAAGTTGATCTCTCGGTTTAACATTCAAGCCTTCTGTCATCTTTTTGTGGACGTTCTTTCCCATTTCCTTCTGATGTTAACCATGCTTTTACTTAACAAATTCTTTACCAATAACCTCCTCTCCTTTTATCTGGTGAGATGACATTTTTTCTCCTTCATTGAGATAAACCAGGCCTTCAGAAACAAAATTTTATTCTTTTGTTATCTTTATCTTTTCCGCTTTAGTCTCAAATGAGGTGTCTACCTGGGCTCTGTTCTTATTCCTTCGATTTCATTGCCCTTCTGCTCTATCATCTATCTTCTCTTTCTTCTGTACTTCTATCTTCTTTCCTCCATGGTCCCTGTTTTCCTAAGCCTATAAGTCTTTCTCATGCTAAATTAAAATGCCAACAATAACCAGAACATCCACTATGATAATTAAATTAAAGAATCGCTGCTGTCTGCAATCATTCCTTTTCCCTACTGCTTTATCTCTCTTTCCTTGCTCAGTCAAGTTCTTTAAAATATGGTCTAAAAAGAAGAGAATACAGAATTTGTAGAGCCCAGTACAAAATGAACATGCAAGGTCATTTGTTATAAAGCAATTAAAAATTCAAGATGGGGCTCAGTGGTAGAGCGCTTGCCTAGGTTGTGTGAGGCACGGGGTTTGATCCTCAGCACCACATAAATATAAACCAATAAAATAAAGGGATAAAAAAATACAATAACATTATGTAAAAAAACATTCAAGACAGCAGCTTTCAAGTATTAAACAAGTGTGGGGACTACAGCCCTGTGTGACCGCGTAAGTTGCACCGTTGCAAAGTTGACTCCATAAAGCTGACTCTGGGTCTACGCTTCTCATTTCTACGTACTGAACTTCCATCGATCTTCCAACCCATTGCAGTCTGCCTTTTACCTCCTCCTCAATGCCATGAAAGATCTCTACCTAGTTGAAATCATTAGATATTTTATTTCAGCCTTTTGGCATCAACTTTATATTCCTATCTCCCTTCTATACATTGTGGGTACTTCAAAGTTATCTATTGAGTGAATTCGTGACCATTCTGGGACTCTTGCTTATTGAATTCTCCGGATCCTGACTATCTTACCATTCTACTCCATACTTTGACCTCATATCGTCCCTCTATTTTTACATATAACCTCATGACTCCAAAACCTATATGTAAATTGGTGACCTCAAAATCTATGTCTCCCTTCTCAAATTTTAGGCTTCTGTCTAGTCATCTATTTGTGTATTAAACTGCTGCCTTTGAGATATATTTACTTGGCTGTCAAATTAATACCTCAACTTAGTATGTTTAAAACCAAACTCATTGCTGTCTTGTACTAAAAATTCTGTCATTATTTTTAATGGCACATCTAGGTACAAAATGCTAGGGACTTATTGAGGAAGAGATTATATTTTCTGTAAGGAGCTCAGGAAAGATACCAAGTTCAAAATAGAACTACAAAGGTAAGCAAAATTTTGAAAGATAAAAAATGAGATGGTGTGTTCATCAGTTTTTCTTTGCTGTGACCAAAATATTACTCTAAGCCAGAGATGAGACAGAGCATCATGGTGGAATGATGTAGTAAAAGAAAGCTGCTCAGCTCATGACAGCTGGGAAAGAGAAGTGGGAGCCATCAATGGATAGAGTCATTGACTAGTTCTCATAATCTAATTGTTTCATTTCTGATTATTCCTGCATTGTCCATCATGAGCTTTGGGGGGAACACCTCCTATCCAAACCATAACAGATTGAAATTGCATAAAAGATAAAGTGTTCTTGTTTTTTCTTTTGGAAAACAAAGATGCATTAGTTATCTGTTGTTGTGTAACAAATTAACCCCAAACTTAACAGTTCAGAACAACAAATATTCATTATTTCACAATTTCTATGGATGGGCTGGATAATAATCCAACTTCCAAGGTGGTCTCCCGTGATTTTCATCTTCTGAACAATATTGTGGTTTCCATTCTGTCCGCTTGGATCACTTCCTGTGGAGTGAGCTGCCATGGTTTGGGACCCTCAGTCAGCTTTATGGAGAGGTCCATGTTTTGAGGAACTGACAACAGCCCATGTGAGTGGCCCATCTTGGTTGCAGACCATGTACCACAGACAAATCTTTAGGTACTTGTAGTCCAAGTCTATGTCTTTTTTTTTTTGGTATGGGGGATTGAACTCAGGGGCACTCAACCACTGAGACACATCCCCAGCCTTATTTTGTGTTTTATGTAGAGACAGGGTCTCACTGAGTTGCTTAGCCCCTCGCCATTGCTGAGGCTGGCTTTGAACTCGCAATTCTCCTGTCTCAGCCTCCCAAAGTGCTGGGATTACAGGCATGTGCCACCGTGCCTGGCTCAGGCCTATATCTTGACTACAACTTCAAGAGACTCCTTCCTGAGACCCACCCAGTCAAGCCATTCCTGAATCCCTGATCGTAGAAACTGTGAAATAATGAATGTTTGTTGTTCCAAGTCAGTAAGTTTTTGGGTAATTTGTTATAAAGCAATAGATAATGAATGCAAGGGTTTTTGTTGTATACATTTTTACATATTGAACTTTGAGGTGTAAGAATTTATTATTTGTACAAACAAACATTACAGAAGCAAACACAAAGGGAGCTCTGAAAATGAATCACTGCTTCAATTCTTTAATGGTTTCCCATTGCATTCTTGTTTAGAATCAAATTAGAATTCCCTACACTTACCTACCTATTCTATGTGGTCTGGCCCCTGCCAGACACATTCTTCTGTGTCTTCAGTCAGGGGACATTTATTACTGATTCTTCTCAACGTCTATCAGTGTTTTGACATTTCTAAATTCCAGAACAAACAAAATAATTTCTTGAAGTAAAACTCTAGTTGCAAACCCTAAAGCAACTCTTTAACAAAAAGTGGTATCTGTGCATATTTCACGCACAGTGTGACATATGTACACATGGGTACACACACACACACACATATCACAGCTTTGTACAGGTACAATTATTATAAAATAAACTACATATTCAAAGTGTACACTTTGACAATTTTACAACAAGTTTTGAAATCATCACTATATTCAAAGTAATGAGCATATCTTTTATGCCTGAAAAGTTTCTCTGAGCCCTTTTGAAATTTCTCCCTCTCTTCCCCACCCCCAACTATTTATCTAGACAGATTATAGAACATTTCCATTATAACCGAAAGTTCTACTGGAAAGTGCTTGTGTAATTCTTGGAAAGAATACTCCCATTTTGTTTTGTAGTTAATATACCAGTTGTTTACAAAGTCAAAGAGTACTGGAACCTAGTAGTACATGAAAACAATTCTATCTATTGGCAATCACAAATGAAATAGCTTTTGAGTTTTAGAGATATTTCTGCTGGATCAGCTGAGATACATCAAGTTCATATCACTGTGCTCCCTGTGAAATGTCAATAGTGAAGCTTCTCTTTCCCCAGGAAACTAGTTCCTGGCTGTAATTAGAAAAGTTAGTTTTGCAAATTGAAAGGGAGATTTATAGTCTCTGATTGAGGGAGAGGAACCATAAAACAAAAGCTTGCTACTTTCATTTAATTAGAGACACAGATTTGACCTGAGCATCCTCTATCTGTATCCTCCAACCCTCTTTTGTCTGATTATTTAGACCAGGGATTGGTAATTTCCCTGTAGATCCCTCAGAGATTAAAGGAATTAGGTGGAGTCTTATTCAGTCCAGTAAACCTTCACTTGGAGTCCTGGAGTGAGGGGGGAAATGGGAAAGTCTTTTCCTAAAGAATGGCTCTAATTGTTTTTTGTCACAAAAGTTTATGGTTACAAATTAGATGTTGGGCTGGGGATATAGCTCAGTTGGTAGAGTGCTTGCCTCACATGCACAAGGCCCTGGGTTCAGTCCCCAGCACCACACACACAAAAATAGATGTATATGTAACTCCACATTATGTACCACTACAAGAATGGAAGTTATACTCCATGTATATATAATATGTCAAAATACATTCTCCTGTCATGTGTAACTATTAGAACAAATGAAAAGCAAAAAAATTAGATGTATAGAACAAAGTAAAAATCATGACTCTGCTTATTATACAAAACTTACTCAGTATTTTAGTGACAGTAGAATTTCATGCTTTCTTCTTCATAAAAATGAAAATATAGTACACATTTTAGTAAAACCTAAATGGTTACTCATGAACAGATTGTGCGATCAAGTATCTTCTTTAGCACAATTTAAAATACCTAATGATATTATTTACTCTCATTTTGTGAATATTTAACTGTGTCAGCTGCTGTTTATAAAGACATTTTCCCCCCTAAGCTTTTGATCCTTAAATTTTTTTTTATAGTCCACATTTGTGGGTGGCGATGTGCAGAATAGAAATAATGCCTAGCAATGATAGGGACAAGATCTGTCAGTTTACAACAGAACAAAAATCAAACCATTTTTCAGGTTCTGAAATATTCATTAGTAGTTTGATACATTGTATTTTATGTCCTGAATTCTAAATGATGTTTACTAATTAGGAATGGTTGGAAACCTGATCTGGGGGAAGGAATGTGGCAGCTGTACAATGGCCGAGAGCAATAAGAATGTAGATTTAGGATCAAAATCAAAGGATGCCATGTCTAATTAAAATGTTGGGGAAAATTATGTCAGCAAAATGAATTATCCAAATTGGAATTAAATCAGAATGTCAGGTTTAATGCATTAGTAATTGAAAGGGTATAAAACCAAATTAAGCAAAAAACTTAGGTTCTATTGATTTCATCAATTAACACAGGTAGCTAATACTTAATATAGTTTTAGAAACCCTGAGAATATGAAAAATATTTGTGGATACATTCCATTAATTAATACAAAGGATAAAAACGTTGATTAGCTTGTAACAGAATATTATGGGGGCTGGGGTTGTGATTCAGTGGTAGAGTGCTTGCCATGTATGAGATGCTGGAATTCTCAGCACCACATATAAATAAATGAATAAAATAAAAGTCCATTAAAAACTAAAAATATATGTATTTAAAAAAAATAAAGACTTTTAAAAAAATATGGAAGTGCTCACCATGTTACTAGGCTGGATTGACCTAAGCTTGCCTTTCCCTGGAGAGTTTAATTCTGTTCCAAGCAGGAGAGCTGTGTGCCTACTTAGAACTACTGTATTTCTTTCTTCTTATATTTGTTATTAAAATTATGCAATTTAATTAAATATTGCATTAGTCAATGCAATGTATTTGGGAAAAAATGGTTATTTCTGAATAAGTTGAATGTTTTGTAAAGACTTGACAGAGGTAAATCAGGGTGGGCCAGGAAACTGTAAAAGATGAGGGAGAAATTCATCAAAGTGTTGAAGGAATCTGTATTCATGTTGCCTCACATTTTTTCACCACTTTAAAGAAGCTAAAATTTGGAATAGTAGATTGTTGAAGATGTGTTTTCTGCAAGGATGAGGAAAGAGAAAGATCCTTAGACTTTGCTCAACAAAATGGTGAATACATACTTTATTAAGCTAAAATGCTTTGTCTCTACCCGACCCCCCTCTGTGTATGTATTATATAAAACAATTTTTAATCTTTTCCAATTATGAACCAACACCTGGACCCAATTGTTCTATAAGGAGTGTGAGCTTATACTATGTTTTTTTCTTCCCAGCATTGAGGATGAAACTCAGGGGCTTATGAAGGCTAGGCAAGCACTCTAACTCAACCCCCACTACAAATATTTGTTTTTAATAGATTTAAAAAAAAATTCAACAAGAGGTCAATCAAAAATTTTTTTAATAATTTTTTAGTTGTTGATGGACCTTTATTTAATTAATTAATTTATTTATATGTGGTGCTGAAAATTGAACCCAGTGCCTCACACGTGCTAGGCAAGCGCTCTACCACTGAACCACAACCCCAGCCCCGGGTCAATCAAATTTGATTTCATTTCACAATTTCCTTACTGAAAATGTTAGACCCTTGAAACTTTTGGTAAGAAATTAAAGGAAACTTATGATTTAAAAGGTTTTCCATCATAACTTTCACAATTTCACTAGGCCTCAGGTGTGTCCCTCTCTTCCAAATTTTTTAAGTACCTTTGAGTTCTTGCACTTGATTAGTGTGAATCAGTTCTTTGCTATTTCAGATATGTGAGCTTTAATTCTTCTTTTGGTTGCAACTTCTTGGAACAGAAACTATTTATTATCCTCCCTCCTATTCCTTTCAGCATAGCAATAGACACAGAAAAAAAGATCGGCATGTTTTTATGACAAAACTAATATATTGTTATTCTTTTATTAAGTTCTGAAGCATTTTTAGTTGGGTCTTTGGTCTTGATATTTGTGTTCCTTCCTTTGTCTTCTTTTAATCTTTCCTATTTATAATCATGCTCAAATCTCCTCTTTATGAAAAACCAATACCAACAAAATCTTTTATTGACATTGATACTTATCCATTCCTTATTGAGCTAATATTAATTTTTTTCCTTGAGACAATATTTATTTGAACATCTAAAGGAAAGAGAAACACATGAGATTAACTTCATCTTCTGTCTGGAGACACTTTCTTGCTATGAGACATGGAAGTGGAGCCCAAACACAGCAACCTCACTGGGCTGAGGAGGCAGGGATCAGAGTTTGAACATGCTGCTGCAGCTGGAATTTGCAGGGTAGGCTTGGAGAAGGGGAAGGGAGGCACATAAGTCTGCTGGGAACTCATTGTGCATCCTTGGCCAAAAGGTGACCTGCACACACATAAAACCAAAAATCAATTGCATGTAGCAGGGCTAATTGCTAAATGGTGATGCAGAAATTGCACTTGCTGGGAGATGATCAAGTTCTGGCTTAGCTAAAATAGGAATCCTCATTTGGCACCTTAGTGTTCTGCTGAGATCCCCAAAAGGCCACACCTGAAAGTAAGGGCGATGCCTTAAGTCCAAGTTCAAAACAGACTTTTCCTTACAAAAAATGTAAAACTGTGATGAAACCAAAAGGATTTGCCAGTAATATAACTGTTTTCCAAAAGAAAAGTTCAACACATGTTAAAGATGACACAGTGCAGATTCCTATAAAGTACTGCCCACAATATTTACCATGCAATCAAATATTACTAGCCATTGAAGAAGCAGAACAATGAAACCTACAACCAAAAAAAAAAAAAAAAAAAAAAATGCAGTCAGTAGAAACAGAACCTGGGATGACCTAGATGTTACTTCCCCAAGAAAAACCTGTGTTGCCTTTTCCCATTTTAAAATTAATATTTAATTCATCCTTCAAGGTCCTCTTCCAATGGTAGATTTTTTTTTTGAAGAAATTTCCCTGAATTCTTCCAACCTGAGATAATTTATTGACTTCTCACTGGCTTATGCCTCTCATGTGATACCTAAATATATCATAGTTATGTTGTATTATATAAATTATATAATTGCCTGCATGTACACTTTATTTCCCTAGGATTTGCATTTTGATACCTTTTTAGCCACCAAAGTTGTATGCTAAGCATACAATAATTATTTTGAATATATGAGTAAAAGATGTGTGTTGTAGATTTTCCTATTGTTTAAAACTATTTATACTCTGAATTTTTGTATTTATTGATATACAAGTATGCATGATTGAATCCCCCCCACCTTTTTTTTTCAATGCTGGGGATTGATCCCAGGGCCTTCACATGCTAAGGTGAATCCCCCCCATCTTTTTTTTTTTTTTTTTTCAATGCTAAGGGGATTGATCCCAGGGCCTTTGCATTCTACCACTGAGCTATACCACCAGCCCTGGAAAATCATTCTTTTTTTTGTTTTGTTTTTAGTACCAGGGGTTGAACTCAGGGGTACTCTACCACTGAGCCACATCCCCAGCTCTATTTTGTGTTTTATTTAGAGACAGGGTCTCAGTGAGTTGCTTGGTGCTTTGCGTTGCTGAGGCTGGCTTTGAACTTGTGATTCTCCTATCTCAGCCTCCCAAAGTGCTGAGATTACAGGTGTGCACCACTGCGCCCGGCTTTGGCTCTTCAGTATTTTGAACAATTCCCAACACATAGTAAATGCTCTGTATTTTTAAAATGTCTGACATTCACTGGTGTATGGTGACTGTAAAATAATTTTTCTTAGAAATTATTCTGTGATCTAAGGCATATATACAACTAAATAATATAACTGAAATAATAGAATATTCAAATAAATATATAAAATATATAAAAATAAATATATAAAATAATATATAAATACATAATATATAAATAATATAATTTAAGTCTATATTTTAACATAAACTAAGATAAGTAGTTTGTTTTTTGTTTGTTAGTTTCTTTAAGATGGGGTAGGCTGCTATATAAATCATATTGGTAGTATTTATATGGTTCTTTTGATAACAACTCACCAGTTTTTGTTTTTTATTTTTGGTACTGAGGATTGAACTCAGGGGTACTCGACCACTGAGCCACAGTCCCAACCCTATTTTGTGTTTTATGTAGAGACAGGATCTCACTGAGTTGCTTAGCGCCTTGCAGTTGCTGAGGCTGGCTTTGAACTCACAATTCTCCTGTCTCAGCCTCCCTAAGTGCTGGGATTACAGGCTTGCGCCACCGCACCTGACTCACCAGTTTTTGAAAAAGTTAATTAGCTAGGTGCGATGTTACACCTGTAATCCCAGTGGCTCAGGAGACTGAGGCAGGAGGATCACAAGTTCAAGGCCAAACTCGTCAATGTAGCAAGAGACTCTCAAAAAAGATAGAGAAATAAAAAAGTCCATTAGTAGGGACTTGTGTACTATATAGAAGATGATAGTGGTTAATAAACTGTTTTTTTTTTTTTTTGGTACTGGGGATTGAACTCAGGGGCACTTGACCACTGTGCCACATCCCCAGCCCTATTTTGTGTTTTACGTAGAGACAGGGTCTCGCTGAGTTGCTTAGCACCTCGCCGTTGCTGAGGTTGGCTTTGAACTCACGATTCTCCTGTCTCAGCCTCCCTAAGTGCTGGGATTACAGGCTTGAGCCACCGCGCCCGGCATAAACTGTTTAATGTCATCATATTTTATAGCTAGAACAGAACCTAGGGATCATCTAATTATTAGAGATGATAAAAAATAAGCTCTGGAAAGTTAAATGGAGTCAGAGTCAGAATATACTGATATGTTGCATAATTAATAACTACTTTTGCAAATAAAATATATAAGGAAGCATTTAAATAGTATGAAGTTGCATTTTAAAATATAACTAATCAAGGCCTGGGTTGTGGCTCAGGGGCAGAGCGCTCGCCTTGCATATGTGAGGCACTGGGTTCGATCCTCAGCACCACATAAAAATGAATAAACAAAATAAAGACAGTGTGTCTATGTATAACTAAAAAGTATTTAAAAAAACTAATCAATATCAAAACATCTGGGGGCAAGTTTTAGCAGAGTAAATAGCTTAAAACAGCCCTGAAGTATTTTAATTTTGATATTTTTTTTAACTTCACACAGAGGGAAAACTGTTTCCTAAGCTCCCCCTTTCCATTTCTACCCTCAAAGAGAAAACCTAGCAATGCTCAAAGAGATAAATCCAGCTTTTGTTCCACCAGATTCTTTCAATCTGGCAGTGGTACCACCACTGCTTGGTCTGATTATAATTAATCCACTGCTACAACATGACAAATTTTTTGGTCCAAATTGAATGACAAAGTCTTTTCAAATGGGAAAAGCAGTTGTCAGCTGTCGTTGTTGTGGTACCAACATGTATCATGTCAGGACAGCCAAACAAAGACAGGATGATTCAGAATGCTGACTGAGGACACTGGACCTTATGAACTCTGGTGGGTTTTCTGGAAGGCTTGCTAATGGTGATGGAAAAAAGAAATCAAAGCATAAATCCTAAGTTATATTTGAATCCTTGTAATAAACTTATCCACTTAAACATATATCACTCAAGTGGGGTTTACCATGAAATGGAATTATAATTTCTAGCATCCCTGTTAGTGACATATTTCCCTTTCCTTTAAAAATTCTCAAATGTTTTTCCCCTTATTTTTTAATTGATGCAATATAATTGTACATTATGACATTTCCCCAGTTAAAAAATGTTGTTGAGTAAAAACTATACTAATTAACAATTCTTGCGTTCTTTGCGACTTTCATTCCTGAAGATAAGCCTTAGATTCACTCAACTGCTTTATCACTTCTCTTCATTTCTTTTATGGTGTGTTATCCTCTTTTCTTTTGGGGATGAGTTTATGCATGATGTTGTTTCTGCACTAGACAGACTACTACAGACGATTATGCACATTAGGGATGGGTGTTCTACACGGCCAGCCTTGATCTTTCTGGGTACAATGATCTCATACTTCTGCGAGGTATACTGAGTCCTACAATAAACACTTATCTCAACTTTATTTTCAGTGACTCTCTTAAGATTTTGTTTTGTTTTTTGCTATTACATATTTTTTATATTTGTCTTTTCTCTGATTTTTTTTTTGCTAGTTTTGCTATTCCTGATTTTTTTCTTTTTTAATTTAAAATTTAGTGAGAAATAAAAGCAAAGCATGTTTTCCTTGTTAGTAAAGCATGTCATGATCCAGTAGGTTTATGTTTTAATTTATCCTTGGAAAAAAATGAGTTTATGGTCTTTATTTCATACCCCAGCTGTTTGGGAATTGCTAAGTCCTCAGGGAGTTTTGTGAGTTATATAATTGGCATGAATTATTCGAGTTTAAGGAAGCACAATCACTGCTATAATGTTAGGTAGTGCAGGATGGATTTTCGTTCTTCACGGATTCAGGGTTGCAGAGGTCTGTGAGACTGTGATGCTTTTGTTATTAAGGGCAATTGTAAATTTCTTTCTACTTTTTGCAGCATTCGAGTAAAAAAATACATATTCTTCAACACCTTGCCTCATTACTGTCTAACCAAGATGTGCTATGGGGAGAAATTACATAGACAAAAGATGAAATAAGAATTGAGCAGGCTTAGGACTTGTTAAGCTAAAAATGTTTAGAGTTTATATACATTCAGACTCCTTCCTTTACCTCTTTTTTTATCCTTTAAACACAGTACAAGAAGGTACAGTATTCCTTGCCAAACAGTTTTGTTCTTTCACAGTTGAAGAAAGGGAAACAACTGTTTTTAATGCTACCTTGCTGCTCTGGGATTTCCTTTCCTGGTTCCTCAAGATGAGTCTTGAAACTTAGCTCCTTTGTCTTTGAAATACCATATTGTAGAATATAAATAAGTATCCAAAAGCATAGTGTGGTGGCAGGGTGTGGTGGCCTATTCCTATAATTCCATAGACTTGGGAGGCTGAGGCAGGAGGATCAAAAGTCTGAGGCCAGTCTCATCAAATTAGGGAGGCCAAAGCTACTTAGCAAGATCCTATCTCGAAATAAAAATTAATAAATAAAAAGTGCTGAGGATGTAGCTCAGTAGTACAGTGCCCCTGGGGATTATCTAGTACCAATAAACAAAAACCAAAAAACAAATTTATAGTGTGCATCTTAGATGTATAGGCTACAGAATATCAGATGGCCTTCAAAGAAGGCATTATGAAATAAGTTAATTCTTATACATAATTTCCAATGCTATTACTGAAGAATAAGGACAATACCAGGAATTAATCATATATATATTTCTATTGACTCTCTAAGGTTAATGTGCCTATCCAATGGCTATTTAAACTCTTTAAGAGTTCATTTTTATTAATAATAGAAAAATTACATATAGTGTTAGAGCAATTGTGTTCCAAAAAATAACATCTGTCTTTTTGAGAATTTAATCATTTTCCAGGTGCAGTTACTATTGTTCAGATACTTTTTGTATGTAATTTCATTTGCTTTTCACTACAACAATGGGATTTGGCATCTTTAACTGTATTTCATACATAAGGTTAATCAAGACTCAGATTGTGTGACATGCCTCGTGTCACATAAATAACGAGTAGCAGCTTCTAATCTTGGATCAAGGTCTATTTACTCCTGGTCTTTTGTTTTTCCTTCTTTCCTATACTCCTTTTGGCCCCAGTAATTACGTTGTAGAATTAGTTTACCTGGTTACAATAGCATCTACAAAATAAATCATCTTGTGCTGTTTTCTGTTCCAGCCATGTCCGGTTAGCAATTACTCTTTTATAGGAGAATGGATGACAATATAATTTCTTCTTCTTCTTTTTTTGGTACTGGAGATTGAACTCAGGGGCACTCGACTACTGAGCCACATCCCCAGCCCTATTTTGTGTTTTATGTAGAGAGAGGGTCTCACTGAGTTGCTTAGCGCCTAGCCATTGCTGAGGCTGGCTTTGAACTCGCAATTCTCCTGTCTCAGCCTCCCTAAATGCTGGGATTACAGCGTGCACCATCGCGTCTGGCTTCTTCTTTTTTAATATATTTTTTATTTGTTCTAATGAGTAATACATGACAGAAGAATGCATTTTGACACAACACATCATACATAAATGGAGTATAACTTCTCATTCTTCTGATTGTACGTGATGTAGAGTTACACAGGTCATGTAATCATACATGCACATAGGGTAATAATGTTCGATTCCTTCTACTATCATTTTTACCCCCAAGCCTCCTGCCCTCCTTTCACTCCCTTCTGTCTAGTCCAAAATACCTCTATTCTCCATCTTCTCTCTTATTGTGAATTAGCATCTGCATATCAGAGAAAATATTTGGCCTTTGGGTCTTTGGGATTGGCTTATTTCTCTTTGCATCATTACCTCCAGTTCCATCCATTTACTGGTAAATGCTATGATTCTATTCTTTTGTAAGGCTAGGTAATATTCCCTTGTGTATATATACCACAGTTTCATCTGTAGAAGGGTATCTAGGTTGGTTCTATAGTTTAGCTATTATGAATTGAGCTGCTGTGAACATTGATATGGCTGCATCCTTGTAGTATGCTGAATAGTTTATTCTCCAAAGCAGAATGTTATTGAATGTGAAAGGCATTGCTATTTATTATGTTGGGAAATTAGATTTATACCAGAATTATCTCATGCAAATTAGGATGTATATAGGCATTGATTTTTATTTTAAAAGCTAGAGATGGTAGAGGTTTTTTTTTTTTTTGGTATTGGGGATTGAACTCGGGTACTCGACCACTGAGCCACATCCCCAGCCCTATTTTGTGTTTTATGTAGAGACAGGGTCTCACTGAGTTGCTTAGCGCCTTGCCATTGCCGGCTTTGAACTCGCGATTCTCCTGACTCAGCCTCCCTAATTGCTGGGATTACAGGCTTGCGCCACCGCGCCCCGCTGAGATGGTAGAGTTTTGTAGTTAGGAGTAGCAGCTTTGAAGACTGAGGTAAGTTCAAGCCCTTATTCTACTATTTTGTAGTTACATAAATTTTGTTAAAATGCCTCAGTGCTGTGCCTCAGTTTCCTCAGATATAAAGCAGGAATATTATTAGTACCTATCTTGTAGCATTATTGTGGATTTTAGATGAGGTACTACATGTACCTTCAAAAAGACAAAATGTTTGATAAATATTATTTATTATTATACAGAGAGAAAATGACTTCTGAAAAAAAAAGAAAGAAAGAAAATGACTTCTGAGCCGGGTGCAGTAGTGCACACCTGTAATCCCAGCACTTTGGGAGGCTGAGACAGGAGAATCACGGGTTCAAAGTCAGCCGTAGCAACAGTGAGGTGGTAAGCAACTCAGTGAGACCCTGTCTCTACATAAAACATAATAGGGCTGGGGATGTGGCTCAGTGGTAGAGTATTCCCCCTGAGTTCAATCCTCGGAACCAAAAAAAAAAAAAAAAAAGACTTATGTATTTGGGTTTTGAGTATCATCCAAAGACTTGTCTGAAGATAAATTCAGTTTCATTTCTACAATTGTTCCTTAGAATTAAAGTATTATTTTTCTCAGGGTATTACATATTAAGTTCTCAATACATATTTATTAAATTCATCAATGAATAAGCTATCCCAGAGGAATAAAATATACTATCATCTACTGTTATAAGGATAATTTGCATTTCCAGGAAACATAAGAATAAAGGTTGATTAATAAAATTTCTTTTCCTTTTTTTTTTTTTGTGGAATTGGAGATTGAACCCTGCCTGGGACATTCTACCTCTGAGATACATCTCCAGCCTGTCCGGTCTTCTTTCCTTTCTTTAAGATGAGTTCACCTTGAGTTACTCAGTCTATCCTCAAACTTGCAATACCTTAACCTACCAAGTCCCTGTGATTACAGGCATGTGCCCCCATGCCCAGTTAGTTCGGAAAACTTTGACAATGCCAGTTGATGGGTGGGAATTTGGGTAGAACAAACATTGAGCACAAGGAAATTCTTGTAAGGCAGGCTCAGATGTGGTGTGGGAATTTTAGATAGCTATGGACTAGTGAAATTTTTCCTAGATTCCAGGTGTAAGGAAGGAATGGAAATGGAAGTGGTCATTAGACAAATGCTATTTGCACAATGATTTTATTGGCATCTTGTGCTAGAAAAGGGAAATAGCTTTGGTAGGGGAGGAAGTTTTGATGGTTGATGTTACACTACCTTTATTAATCTTGGGTGAGTCTCTCGTATAAGCAGCCTGAGCTGCTTCCTTGGTAAATTAGGAATGATAATTTACTGTATAGGGTTGTTGAAAAGATTAGAATGAAGTGTGCATGTATACATGTATATTTGCATGTATATAATGTCCTGCTTGACAAGTGGAATGTTATTATCTTTAATAATAATTATTATATATAATCTTGTAATTATTAAGAATCATAATAACTACCTGACTCAGAATTTTGAAGTCAAGTGTTTGAAAGCTCCTTGTGATTGTTAACTGCTTTACAAAGATATAGGCTTAGCCAGGTGCAGTGGTGCATGCCTGCAGTCCCTGCACTTTGGGAGGCTGAGACAGGAGAATCGCCAGTTCAAAAGCCAGCCTCAGCGGTGAGGTGCTAAGCAACTCCATGAGACCTTGTCTCTACATAAAACACAAACTAGGGCTGAGGATGTGTCTCAGTGGTCGAGTGCCCCTGAGTTTAATCCACGTACCAAAAAAAAAAAAAAAAAAAAAAAGATATAGGCTGGCTCTGGATGCTGACATTGTCCTAGTTACCAACTCTGGACCTTGAGTGTGCTACTATTAGGAAATAGTAATGTTCCTTATTCACAATTAGAGCTGCAAAGATTCAGAATCAAGGCTGTAACTGATGTGTGTGCTCCGAGGGTATTGAGGTTAAACTTAAAAGCACAACTGTTTTCTTTGCTCTTGTATTAATTTATTCTTTTTGAGTCCTATGGTCGTCGAATACAGGGGTTTGGTTTTATGAATAATAGTGATTTTTGCAAAATAAGTTTGTCTCCACATATTTGCTACTTTAGCTGCTGCTTAAGTGTCCTTTAGAATGGGAAGAGGGCAGATCTTCATGCACTTACTGTTTAAAAAATATCTTATTATATTTTTATAAGTTTTTTATTAAGACAGATACTATATCTAGAAAATAGTTATTTCAACTGTAGGTAACTTTTTTAAACTTAATTATTGTAAAGTTCCCTTAGGAGCCCAGTCTGACATTCTAACTCTAATCTTGTAAACAGTCCTGGGAGTGTTAACTTCACTTTTCTCATGTGTAAGGGAGATACTCTACTTTATATGGTGATTATTTTTAAAGTTTATAAGGTGCTAAGAAAAGCGTATTATACCTACACTCCTGAAATGTTTTTTATTATTATTATAAATATGAATAACCTTAAATCTTAACTTGCTCTACGAACCTCAGGAAATACTCCCATAATAATTGCTATTTATTAAACTCTATTCTGTGAATATTCTGTATTCTACAAATTCTCTATTCTTACAAAGTTCTTTTTTTAGAGATGGAGGAAACTTCCAAAGAGGTTGAGTTCCCTACCCAGTGTCACACAGACAGGAAATGGCAATGACATGATGTAAACACAGGTCCACTGAGCCTAGCCTTGTGTCTTTTCCACCATGCATGTTGATACCTCCTCTCTAGGCTCCTTTAAGATGTCCTATTTAAATGCTATGGTTGACTACTTAGGAGCATATCCTTTTTTATATACAATTCTTTTATTTCTTGAGCACTTGCTACCTGACAGACATGTCCTAGTGGTATAGAAGTGAACATAAGACCAAATATGTCTGAAAAGTTCAGTTAGTGGGGAAGGAGGACTTCACACATTCATGTAGGTAAAAGGTATGTCTTAGTCTTTTCTTCTCGAGACTAAAATCATTAACTTATATATATATACACACATATATATCACCAAACATAAAAATATGTTTATATATTACCAAATATGAAAATGTATATATCTGTATAGATGCATACATATATATGTATAGTGAAATTACAAATGAGTTGATCTATGGCCTTGTACTATGTAAAATTGATTGTAATGGGAAAGGTATAAATCTGGTAGTACCTAATTATGAGGAATTGAAAAATTCTTAGAGGTGTGCTGCATAATAAAATTTCCTGAGGATTGGTTGTAGAAAACACAATATAATGCAAACACTCAAAGGTTCATGGATTCATGTCATTCGTTATGGGAGGCATGATGTTCTCTTGGATGAAGTCATTCCTAGAACTCATTGTCCTAATTTTTCCACCATCTCTGGCTATCCAGCTTAATTTCATAAAAGTGGAAATAAGAGGGGAGTTTATACTCATATTTTAGCTGTTTTCTTGAGTCACATCAGTGAAATATGCTGTAGAAGAGCAGAGCCTTTTAATATGATGAAGCTGCAAGATCTGAATGTCAAGGTTGATATCCAGTGTTTCTTTTTCCCCAATCTTTGACTATGACTAACAAGTGATCAAATTTCCAGCAATTCTTTAAATGCATGGCAGGGTTCGGGAACATCTATCACTGGTGGTATCAGGATGCTGGTGTATTTCATGCAATTGTTTGTAAAGCCTCTCCCAGTGGAGATACTTAGAAATGAAGCATGCATGAGCTGGCAAATGTCCTAAGGATAATTTTGCTATCCTTAATAGTTTTAAATGTATTTTTATAGTGGAAAATTTCATTGTAATAAGCATCCAACCACTTAGCATTGTTGCTTCTATATAGATGGCACCAAAAACAGGCATATTAGACTGATACCTTCTTGGCTGGCATCAGTACAATACTTAGAACTTGATATACTCCTCATAAAGCCTTGTAATCATTCCTTTCATAGACTTGTGTAGGGAAGCCTGTGTTCAATTTAAAAGCAAAAAATCATCTTTGAAAGCAGGACTTTCAGAATGAATTTGTATTCATTAATGATAATCATTATTATTTTCTCCACCATTTCTACAATCTTTTAGGTATAGAATGCCACCACTTACTCCAGAGAGTGGCAGAAAATGATCATTGTCTCTTGTTTGGGGGAATTAAGTAGATTATTTTCAATGCTCCACTGAGGTCACAGTTTTGCTATTAGGCTCATACAACACCACATCTCACAGATGCTGACACTTCTGTGTCTTTTCAGAGGATACAATCACCCCACAAACCCAAAGGAACATTTTAAATGCATCAACAACTTCATTCTGGAGTTGGTTACTTTGAAATTCTGCCTAATGCCTCACAAAATCTGTCCCCAAACCAGAATTTGTTTTCATAAATATTTATAAATTCCAGTATCAAATATAAACAAAAACAGCTTAAAAACAATTTTTGTAGTTGACAATAAGTTTAGAAAACTCTTGCACTTGAGAGTATATGTTAAAATGAAAGCATTCAAACTGTCTGTGATTCAATGTTGGCACATTGTGACCTCTGTATTGCCCCTTCATTGTGTTGGATTTGTGAGTCAAACTTATTTTGTCTGAATAAGTCGCACAATGGAAGCATTTGTCCTCGTTCTTTCATCTCCTGTCACCCTACTGCTTCAGTTCCAGGCCACTATGCCCAAAGTCTCTGACAGAAAAAGCAACTCAGTTTGGAACACTTGGAAGGGTCAGCAGGATGTTGGACTTGGAGCAAAGCTCTGACTTAATTTATGTCTATTGGTTATTTAGAGAGCTTAGTTGTTTATGTGTTGTTTTCCAGCTATGGGAGGAAGTTGCTGCAATGTAGTTTCAAAAGCTTTTTTGCCATTTGTGATGTAGACTACGCATTGTAAGTTCTGTTTGAAGCCAAGTCATTTATGCACCAGGGGTGTATTCTCAAGTGCAGACATGAATTTCTCCTACATTGAGTCTGTTGTCAAGTCCTTTGCTTTGCTTAAGCAAGAAATAATTCCAAGAGGGAAAATTTGTGCACTGGAAAAAGTACAAACCATTTTCACCAGATCCAAATGTAGAGGGGAGAAAAAAGGATTAAAGAATGCAGCATAGCAGGTACAGTGGCACCTGCCTGCAATCCCAGCACCTCTGCAAGCGGAGGCAGGAACACTGAAAGTTTGAGGCTAGCCTCAGCAACCCAGTGAGATGCTGTCTCAAAAATAAAAATAAAAATAAATAAATTAAAAGCACTAGGAATGTAGCTCAATGGTAAAATGCCCTGGGTTCA
Organism: Geosciurus inauris; assembly: GCA_004024805.1. NCBI lineage: Eukaryota > Metazoa > Chordata > Mammalia > Rodentia > Sciuridae > Geosciurus > Geosciurus inauris. The sequence goes on along the minus strand of PVHX01007315.1, from coordinate 71,517 downwards.
ACTTCTAGTACTACAAAAAAATCTCAAAAACCAAAACCAACAAATCAATGAATATAACTTAAAACTTCTCAGTTATTGAGATCTCTCTTTCCTTGCATAATGATAAATAAAAGTCTGGGTGCTGGTAACATTTTTCTCAAAGTAGAGAAAGCTCTCCTTATTAAGACATCTCAGATGCTGAGAAAAGGGTTTTGAGAGCCCTATGAATACTTGTCTCACATTGCCTGCTTTTTCAGTTGTCGTTTCTGCTGTCATCACAGGAAGACCTTAAGCGCCTCTCCCTTTATTCAACCTTGGAACCACGGTCACGTCTGCTCACCCGCTCCAAGTCCAACCTTGTAGTCAAACTCTTCTTTACAGGACACAACAATGAACACCAATGGGAGGTTGCTCAACTTATGAACTACATACAGATGTGCAAATTAACATTGCATTGCAGGTGAATTATTCCTCAGTCATGAATTCTCTTCTTCAATTTCCCTGGTCCAGCACGTGGACCTGTCCCCACTGTTTCTTTTCCAGCTAGTGATCTGGCAAGCCTTATTTCTCTTACAGCCGAAGCTGGAGCCTTGTCTCCCTGAGTTCTCTAACAACTGTCACTGAGGAAATGGCCAATTCATTAAATTCATATTCAGACAAAAATAAAACTGTGTCTGTTTCCAAAAACCTGAATGGCTGTATCTGCCGGTCCCCCAGTGCGAGAAGTCATTCCTCTCTTCTGGGCTGTGGCATGACCACCACGCTCATCAGCCCAATCTCCCCGTTCTCTCTGTGCAGTGCTTCTCGTCTGTGTCTTCAACCTTGTTACCTTTCTTTCCCTTCAATTTCCTCCCTTTTCTGTAATAGGAGTTAAAATAGAAAAGGTCTCTAGTCTTAAGCAAAAAAGTTTTGCATCCTGGTTATAAACTTAGGATTTTAACATCTTGGAATGAGCCTTTTTATTTTTTCACATTTCATAAAACTGGGAAGAGAATCATTTACCAGAAATGATCAAACCATTAAACATTCCTCATTTGTGAAAATGAAGGGATTAGAGCAGATGATCCCGTAAGGATTTTTTTAGTTCTAATAATTTCCATGAACTGATGCTGTTCTGTTTTCTTGGGGGAAGGCCAGATGGATGCGCCTCTCTCTGTACTGTGCACCTTCTTGGTCAGTGGGCTGAACATCTGTTTGGGATCTCTCCTAGCAGTGCATTGCAATTCCCATTGCTCGTGCTTTCAGTGAGGAGAGCAGAATGCCTCTCCAGAAGGTGTCAGAACTCACATTTTTGGAAGAGCTTTTTATTTCCATCATTTGCAAGAATAATATATAAGACCTAATTTTTTCTGTGTTTTCCTTTTGAAGCTGGGAAATCTATTCTGGGGTAATGGAGAAAATATGTATATTCCTCCCAAGTATCTCAAAAGAACAGAGATTTAATATTTAATCATAGCATTAATTTATAAAACATAAATCAAAATATAAGTCAAAAAGATGAGGAATTATTTTGACTTATTTTGTTAAGGGAGAAGCCAACCATTTTTTTCATGTATTAATAGACTATTTTGTTGAAGAGTTGTATGTTTGTAAAAAATTGAGACCTTAGTACAGAGGGTTCTGATATTACCCTTCCCCTCAGTTTCTTCTCCTATTAACATCTTAAACTAATATGGTACATTTGTTCTAATTAATTATTAGTGAAGTTTATGAGTTAGTTGTATTGTAATTAACTAAAGTCCACAGTTTGGTACTTTCTAAGATGGTGTCTTACTGTGTTCTCCAAGCTGGCCTGTAGCCCACAACCCTCCTGTCTCAGCCTCCTGAGTGACTGGGATTATAGGTGTACACCATTAGACCCAGCTCTCTTGTCATGTCAGTCTCCTCTTGACCATGATAGCTTCTCTGGCTTTCCTTGGTTTTGAGGAGTACTAGTTAGTATATTGTAGAACACTCCTCTATTGAAATTTTTCTCATAATTATACTGGATTATATTATTTTAGGAAGATGATTATAGAATGAAGTGCCATTTCTGTGACATCATATTAGCCCATTTTATCCCATTGTTCAAGATGTGGGACATCTGTAAAAACTTAAATTGAACAATAAATTTATCACCTATAGTAACTTTGAAATAATACTTGAATAGTTATTGTGTTTGCAGAATTGAAAACTTGGATGTCACGGGATAAGGGTAGCACAGTTAACATAATATCACTGTCTCTGTGAACCTTAGTCACTTGACTGAAATGGTGTTTGTAAAATTTCTCCTCTAAGCTATTTTTACTTATTTATTCATTTTGTAGTTAGAGATGGACAGGATGCCTTTATTTGTTTATTTATATGTGGGGCTTAGCATCGAACCCAGTGCCTCACGCATGCCAGGCAAATGCTCTGCCACTGAGCTACAGCTCCAGCCCTGAAGCTGACTATTTTTAAACCAATTAGTCTTTCAAATAAAAATTCTAGATTTCAGATTTGGAAATTAGTTTAGAAATTAACATGAGAAAATGGTCTTGAATAATAAAAACCAATGAAATAATTCATTTCTTTTCTTCTCCTATCTGTAGAACACAGATCCAACTTTCTAAGCTCATGACTTGGTTCAGAGCAATCTCCAAAGTAGGTACATTTTTGTATATGTCATTGACACACCAGGAGATAAAAGAGGAAGAAGGCAAATGATGACATTTTTTCCTCTGGGATATGTCAGCTCCGGGGAGGAGCTGCTGCCCTGTAGACACTGATCCATCCCTGTCAGTTCAGATATTTCATTCCGTCCTGAGACATTTGAAGAAGGGACTACCAAGAGTATTTTCAGCATTTCTGTACACCTTGTTCAGAGAGGAAAAAGACATTTCCTAACTCTTGTCCAATTCTTTCTAGCCCGTCTCTACCTAGTTTGATGGAACTGTGAAGCCTTTCCTGTGGGTATAGCATTACATTTATGTGAAAATAAGTGAAAGAAATATTACCAATTTTATTTCAGATGTGAGGTTACTTGCATATCTTACCTCATATTTTTGTATTAGTGAAAGTTAGGAAAGTGATTTCCTTAACAGAATGCAGATGTGACCTTAGTAATTAGATACACACTACAGAATTTAGATTCCAAATACCACATATTTGAGTTTAGAACAAAGGCGTTCTCTTTAAATTAAACCCATTGCATAAATTAGTGTGTAAGAAAATATATAAATATTTTCTTAGTGACATTCAAAGCAATTTTAAAATTATTTCTTTATGTACTTTATAAATTTTTCCCACATTTTGTTAGCCAATATTTACATTATTGCTAAAATGAGCATGCTTATACAATTTCCTGTGTTTTCCCTCTGGCTCTATATATCAAAAGACCATTTTTTAAAAAAATCCATTAGCATAGACAACAGAATCAAAAACATGATTTTCTTTCTAAAACTGAATACAAAGTAGGTCCCTGATAGAGTTAGCTATTTTATTAATATTAGAAGTAAATTATAAGTAGCATGAGACTTATATTGCTTCTTTTTAATTCTGATTAAAATAAATTCTGACTAATAGTAGGTATATTGCTTCTTTAGATTCCTTGTATATATTACATCTTGTTTTGGTACCAGGGATTGAACTCAGGGGCACTCGACCACTGAGCCACATTCCCAGACCTATTTTGTGTTTTATGTAGAGACAGGAACTCACTGAGTTGCTTAGCCCCTCGCCATTGCTGAGGCTGGCTTTGAACTCAGGATTCTCCTGTCTCAGCCTCCCAAAGTGCTGGGATTACAGGCGTGCGCCACCGTGTCCGGCTTCCATTGCATCTTTTCTTGTCAGTGCTATTTAATTACTATCTGCATTTCCTCTGCATGCCTTCAATTCTTGAACAATTTTGCAGTCAGAATGAGGTTTCAAGATAGTAAATTTAATCATGTCTCCACTGTAGTCTGTGTGTATCTGCAAATCACAGTGACTCTGGATTGCTTTCATTAGTTTTCTGTCCTGCTTCCCCTATGTAAGTATGAGATCTGTCAGGGCAGGTGTCTCATTTTCCTTTGAGTAAACCCCTGCACATTGTAGACTCAAAAACTATGAGCCAAATAAATGAATGAGTATAACCATGTCTGTGCACATATCACCATGCATAGACTAAAATTTGTGTCTTATTTTATGTAAGTAAGGAAAATAACATAAGAAATCCCCATGGATCCACTTGGCCTCAAAATCACTTTCATTCTCTAATTTAAAAAAAAAAAAAGGGGAAACATCCAACATGAAAAAAAAAATCATCATTTTGCTGACTTTGCTTTATTTATTTAATTTTAATTAATTAATTAACCAAAATGGAGTCTCATTGTGTTGCCCATGCTGACCTTGAGCTCCTAGGCTAAAGCAAACTTCCTGCCTCAGCTTCTTGATTAGCTGGGAATACAGGTGGGCACCACTGTGCCCAGCTCATTTTGCTAATTTTGTTTCTTCAGTCTGCCAACCCATAATTTTTTTGTTTTATTTTGCTACAATATTTTAAAATGGACATAGATATCATATCACCTGTAAACATTTCATTATGTTTCACTAGGAAAGCCATTTTTAAAAAAACATATCCACAATGCCATTATTATGCTTCTTTAATTGTGTGTGTGTGTGTGTGTGTGTGTGTGCACGCGCGTGTGCCCGCTTGCTTCACTGGGTATTGAACCCAGGATGCTTGACCACTTACATACATCCCCAGCCCTTTTTCTATTTTATTTTGAGACCGGGTCTCACTAGATTGCCTAGGCTGGCCTTGAACTTGCATTCGTCTTGCCTCAGTCTCCCAAGTAGCTGGAATTATAAGCATGTGCCTCTGTGCCTGATTTCTTTAATATAGTTTAATAGTGAATACCTAATATCCATATTTCCTTAATTGTCTTAAGCCTTTTTCTTTTAACAGTTAGTTTGTTCAAATTGATATTCTAATCTGGCCTACATGTTGCCTTTGGTTATGATGAGGCATTGTTTAATCTTCACACATAAGGGTATGATTAATGTCAAAGCAGTGGTCTGCATAAAGAACACATTTCCATGGGGCTGGGGTTGTGGCTCAGTGGTAGAGCACTTGCCTAGCATGCGTGAGGCACTGGGTTCGATTCTCAGCACCACATGTAAATAAATGAATAAAATAAAGGTCTATCAACTACCAAAAAAAAAAAAATACTTTAAAAAATACATTTCCACTTCTCTTTCCCACTGTTTTACCCAGACATTTAGAAGCCTAAAATTAACTTTTACATGATGGTTTTGACTCATCTATTCAACAAATATTTTTTGAGTACCTCCTTCATGCTGGGCACTGTTCTAGGCATAAGAGATTCAACAGTTGAAACAATCCCTACCTTATGCAGGTCACAGGCTAGTGGCTGAAGTCCCTAGTGCTAACCTTAACGCTGTGGAGAGAAAAAGGATGTTCACCAATAAGCCCAGAATGTTTAACCGATGCAAGTTTAGCATTTAGGGGTGATGATCTAGTTCTTAAGCCTTGGGGTGTTCAGCTTGTTATTATTAGAATATTATTGCCATTATAGCGATCTGTTTCTTCTTCCTGGTCAGCCCAGCCTACCTACTGGTTAGATGAATCTCCTGAAAAACATCCTTTGAGCTGGGGGCTATAACTCTGTTGTAGAGTGGTTGCCTAGCACTGTAAAACAAAACAAAACAACCCAGAAAAAATCCTCCCTTCATTCACGTCTTTTTTTTTTTTAGTCAGGAATCTGAGCTATGTCTTGCTGTTTTCTACAGGTAATGGTCAAACTTCACAGCTTGACATTTAAGACTTAGAAAATCTACCTCCAACCTATTGTTTCAGTATTATCTTTCTGTTGTCTGTACTCTGGCCAGACTGGTCTATTCCTTGCCTCTTGAACTTGCCTTGAGAAGCCTTACTTTGTGCATTTGCTTATACCAACATCAGCCCATTACATTTTCCTTTGGGTTTTAGGTTTCATTGCCTCTGCAAAGGTCATCTACCACCAAGCCCTTTGATGCCTGATCCACCAATATGCCACTTGATCTATGTTATCATGATTTGTAAAACCAAACTGTGGCTGAAATTTAATATTTATAAAGCAGAAACTCTGGATTAGATTCTCATCTCTGCCATTTATTAGCAATATGATCTTGGACAAGTTCTTTTACTTCTCAGAGCCTCACTTTTCTTGTCTATGGAATGAAGATAATAGGGTGGTTCTTGTGGTGCAGTTTTGAATAATAATTAAGATAATGTAGGTAAATTCAATTTAATTTTTGGTACTTAAGAAGACACATAAGTTATCTGGGCACCATGGAGCACGCCTGTAATCCCAGAACTTTGAGAAGCTAAGATAGGAGAATCTCCAGTTCAAAGCCAGCCTCAGCAACAGCAAGGTGCTAAGCAACTGAGTGAGACCCTGTCTCTAAATAAACACAAAATACGGTTGGGGATGTGGCTCAGTGCTCAAGTACCCCTAAGTTCAATCCCTGGTAACAAAAAAAAAAAAAAGAATACACATAATTATAGATTTTAATTATTATTAATTGTATTTTTTTTTGTTTGTTTAATCATGTCATTTCCAACTGGATTGAATCACACTTAAATAATGTCTTATACACTGCTAATACTGCATATTTTTTTGCCAGGAGTAATTGAGGCTCATCTAAATATTCATCTACTTGTGCGGTTATGGTTTTGGTGGTTGTGACTGGACTACTAGAAGTCATGAATGTAAATATACATTCTAGAAAATGTCTAGAACATGAGGGAAAGCAACTGCACCTATTATTACTACTTAAATAGTTGTTAGAATTACTAGGGAAAAATACAAGTTTGAAATTAGTAAATTTTCGTCTTCATAGGGAGTTCTTTTTTGAAAAAGAAATTAAGTTTAGGGAGCAAAGAGATGTAGAGACTGATGTGGAAAGTATTTGGTGACTATTTTATTTGTTGCAAATGTTTTTCAGTACTGTTTCTTTGCCATCCTCAAAGCAAAATCTCTGCCATGAAAGACTAAAATTCAAGAGAAGTGAAGGACTTTACCATGGAAAACTATTCACAGTCAGAGATCAGGAGAACCAGATTGAATGGTGAATCTGAAGGAGGCAAAGAAAGAGCATTTTAAACAGAACTAAGTGCAAGACCTCATCATTAAGAGAGAGAGAGTTATAGACACACAGTGAAGAGAAGAGCACTTAAATTGCTCTCAATTCTCTTGGGGAAGAATAAACATGCATGCAAAGGCCCAGGAGCTTGTTTTCAGTTGCAAAAGGGAATAATGTGTATTCTGTCAGTAGAGCTCAGAGCATTCAAAGGCTTTACAGAACAGCCCAACAGGAGCTGGAAGCAAGGACTTTGAGCAGTAGCTCTGTGTCTTTGGCAAATCTTGACATTGGACTAAAATTAAAAGTAGTTGAGTGCTACCAGTTCTAAATGTCAAATGGAACACTCTGCTCAGCGTGGAGCATACAGTGTTGATTTTGCTGTTCTGTCCCACATTATTGTGTGGGATACTGAATCAGGTCCTTGTTGGTGCATTCACTGTTTGGAGGGCTGAAAAACAACGTGGTCCACAATTAATATTCTGTGATGTTATTATCTATATGACTTGGACTTTAATTGGACAAGGTTTTTGTGAACTTGTTTTATTCTTTTGACACCTGGAGGCTGTGTTCTTCTTTCGTTTGATGTTTTTTTACCCCCAAGGAAACTTCATATGAATGTTTTAATGGAATGAAATGTTTTAATGTATGAAACGAACTATGGGAAGATGTTTCTCAAAAGAATATTTTGCTAGCCATCTCAAATCCATGCTCTCATACACTATCCCAGGGAATTTAAAACAGTAGTTGCAGTTTAAGTTTTTGAATACCTGTTTATCAGAATTTTGCTATCTCTTAGTAAGTTTATGTGAATGTGGATGTACATCTGCTGAAACTGTAATCTTTTAATTTAGACATAAGTGGACCAATTAACATACAGGCCAGAAAGAGAAATGGTAGACATTGAACATGGCTTATGCTCGAGGGCTGTTCCTGGGAGTTCAAAGAGCCTTCCTGGAAACTGAAGAACGACACTTTCTTTCTCTCTGTTTTTCTTCTTCCTTCCTTTCTTGTTTGTCTTTCTTTGCTTCTCTCTCTTTCCCCCAACCACTCTTCCTGAAGGGGCATTGAACCCTGGGGTGCTTAACCACTGAGCCACATCCCCACATTCCCAGCCCATTTTATTTTTTATTTAGAGATAGCATCTCACTAACTTGCTGAGGCTGGCTTTGAACTTGTGATCCTCCTACCTTGGCCTCTCAAGCCTCTGGGATTACAGGTGTGCACCAGCACACCCAGCTCTCTCTCTCTTTCTTACCTGCCTGTCTCCCTCCTTCCCTTCTTCTCTCCCTCTTTTCCTCCCTCCCTTCCTTCTTCTTGTCTTTCTTTTTTCTTTCCTTCTCTTTCCTTCTTTTCTGCTTGCCTCTCTCTTTTCCTCCCTCTTTCCTTTCTTCCTTCTTTTGGGGTGCTGGGTATTGAACCCATGGCATGCTAGGCACTCAGCCCTAAAGCAATGCTTTCTTGGCCTCGTCATGGTTCTAGATAGTTTATAAGTGAGAAAACACAAAGAGGACAAAAGATCAGGAGATTGCTTCATGTAATGCAATGGTCCTCAAACTTTTGCCTGCATCAGAATTACCTGGAGGGCTTGTTAAGACACATAGCCTTGGACCCAAATCCTAGAGCTTCTAATCCAGAATATGGGGGTGAGGGGTAAGAATTTGCACCTCTAACAAGTTTCCAGGGACCACTGAAATTAGGTGCTGATTCTTACTTTATTTACTTATACTTTATCTACAGAGGGATCACCCTGGGGAGTTTGTAAAAATCATGAAGGCTCTATAGATTACACTGTGTAGAACTGAAGACTGAGTTTTAAAAAGGCACCCTAGGGTGATTCTGCTATAATTGGTTCAGGGACACTGGTCTAGGGACTCTAAGACAATGAAGAACTTTTAACCCTTTAGAATTTGAGTCCAACATGTTTACCTAACTATTCATGGGCTTACATATCAGTGAATGATCGGTAAGTTTCAATATTGCTCAAGAGTGAGAGAAAATAGGATGGAAACATAATACTTTAATGGCTCAATGATACCATTGCCAAATTGCATCTCATGAAAATGTGAAATATTGTGATACAATATGATGTGCAGTTATCAGAATCTGCTATAATGTAATCAGACTTTGACATTGAAAATTTGCCCAATTCCCTGATATCAAGTACTATGTAATTAACTAACTTCTTAGAAAGGAAGCAGCAAAATATAATGAATATAACAACAAAAAGACTTCAGAGATGGATAGACCCAACAACAAAAAGACTTCAGAGATGGATAGACCCTGACTGGCACTTACAGTGTCTAACAAGTACCTAACCTTTGTGATGATCAGTCTTATCTGAAATGGAGACTTAGTAATTCCTGTCTTGCAACATACTGGAAAGTATAGCTTCCCACATACTGCAGATGTTTACTACATGGTAGTTATAAAAAGAAGACAACCTGAGAAACCACACACACATCTCATTTCTTAATTTTTGTAGTAGATGATTAGGTGAGGGGGTTTTCTAATTCAACACTTCTTGGTTAGCAATTTCAGTCAAATCTTTTGTATAAATTTAGACTGACTCTTGGAAATACATATCATCCCTTAAAATTCTCATAAGAATTACAAATATATTTCTTTTCTTTTCTTTTCTTTCTTTTTTTTTTTTTTTTGGTATTAGGAATTGAACTCAGGGGTACTTGACCACTGAGCCACATCCCCAGCCCTATTTTGTATTTTATTTAGAGACAGGGTCTCACTGAGTTGCTTAGCACCTCGCCATTGCTGAGGCTGGCTTTGAACTCACAATTCTCCTGTCTCAGCCTCCCTAAGTGCTGGGATTACAGGTGTGCGCCACCGCGCCCGGCTAAGAATTACAAATATAACTCTTAATGATATAAATTAAAGTGGAAATAATTTAAAACTAACTGGATATTGTACAATCTGAAAGATATCTTTTCTTTGACAAAGTAGGTTATGGTTTATGCATGTTTTCTGTAATGCTAAGGGAATATTTTAAAAGATGAGATGTATTTGTATATATTGGCATGGTCAATGTCCATGAGAATAACAAAAAAAAAGTTCCAAAAGAATATTATGTAATTTTAAGACAATATCTATATGTATGTATGTAAAGAAATTCTGGAATTTCTTGTTAAACTTGGTTATTCCAAAGGAGTATCCTTTTCTTTATACATTTCCTGTTGTTTTTCTTTAATGAGAAAGTATAGATGGAATACTTAGCTTAAGTTCTTTTTTTTTTTTTTTTGGGTACCAGGGCTTGAACTCAGGGGCACTCGACCACTGAGCCACATCCCCAGCCCTATTTTGTGTGTTATGTAGAGACAGGGTCTCACTGAGTTGCTTAGCGCCTCGCCCTTGCTGAGGCTGGCTTTGAACTCGCGATTCTCCTGTCTCAGCCTCCCTGAGTGCTGGGATTACAGGCTTGAGCCACCGCGCCCGGCTTAGCTTAAGTTCTTAAAGATACTTTAATGAAGATATAATTTAAAGAGAAATAAGTCATATTAAGGGAACCCATAAGAGAGTGTGCAGTACCATGGGCCAACCACTGTCTCTGCTAGGCTGGACCTACCAGGCTAGACCTATGAATCAGGGAAATACCAAGATCAAGGAAATGGTGTTACTGGAGCACGTGAGAGGGGCCCCTGAAAGAAGCTATACTGATGGAGGGATGCAGCCACTGCTAGAACCACGTTAAAATAGGGAGCAGAAGGAAAAAAATTTTTTTTTTTTTTTGGTACTGGGGATTGAACTAAGGGGTACTCGACCACTGAGTCACATCCCCAGCCCTATTTTTTTGTGTTTTATGTAGAGACAGGGTCTCACTGAGTTGCTTAGCACCTTGCCATTGCTGAGGCTGGCTTTGAACTCACGATTCTCCTGTCTCAGCCTCCCTAAGTGCTGGGATTACAGGCTTGAGCCACCATGCCCGGCTAGGAAAAAATATTTTTATCTCTCTCCTCTTCTATTTTGAAATCTCCTGCTGGGTCATACGTCTGACCAAACCCAATGGAAGCCCCAGAGCAAGAAGGTCAACCTCACAGGAAAAGAGCAGGACAGAGAAGGAGAGTGCACAGATGGGAAGGGATATGGGGTGCCTAGAAAACAGCCAGCACATGCATGTATTTCTTTTATTAAAGTTTATAAAAATGAATTGTGTTGCAATCTATTAAGGAATACAAAAGTGGGATTTGATGTTTGCATGCTCATAAAGAGGTATACAGCAAGAGGTTTGGTCTGGTTGCAGGGAATGTGTTTTGTGGGAGATGAAAAGTTTTGAAGTACTAGTAATTCATGTTGAAAAGGTATTTTAGGTTAGATAGTTGACAGTGACAGTTTTAAAATTATAAACATTGTACACTAGATGTAAATTTAAAGAGACTCTTTTTTACTCATTTCAAGTTAAAAAGAAATCCTACTATGAAAGGCTGGATCTTGCTGGGGTAAAGAAATGAAGATGGAAAACAAGATGCTGTAATGCAGAGAACATTGACTTAGCATTGGAGAGACAATGGCTAGAATCTCAGATCAGTGTTGATTAGCATTGTGGAACTGTTCAATGTAGACCCTGTATTGGATGTGGAAAACGAAAAACCCCAAGATAGTGTGGCCGGGGAAAGGGAGTGAAAAAAGAAAGCCATATAGTGATAGCTTTCATCTCTTTCAAGATAAATCCTTTTCAGATGCTGGCCACCGGTGAGGGGAAAGTGTTTCATTAAACCTAGAATGATAGTCTCTAGGAAACACTAATCCCTTCTGAGATACATCCTCTCCAGGTGCTGGCCACCGACCCCCAAACCAAAAACTCAAATTCCTGAGTGCCCAAACTGACACACTCACTAATCACCCATAACCTAAAAAGTACCCTCCTTCAGAATCATGACTCCATCAGCTTTTGCCTGATCTGTGAAGTTTGTGTCTGGCCTGGTCTCTGTGTGCTAACACCCTGAACCCATTCCTCAGGAGCTAGATATGCATATCTCACATGGTTATTGTGAGATTAAATGAGTTACTGTGTATAAAAAGCTTAGAATGAGGTCTAGACTTATCCTGATGTCGAGAAATGATTATATTCACCAATTTTTGAGTGTGGAATGTTTGGCAGGCATATCTTATTTACTATTTCTAATCCCCCCAAGCAACCTCATTTCATGGGGAGAACTAAGTTCTAGAATTGGGCAATTCGTGTAAGACCTTAAGTTAGCAAGGGGCAGTTCCTAGCCTTGAAGTCAGGACAATTAGATCCCAAAGTCAGATTCTTCCTATCAAATCACAGTTCACCTTCTTTTCCTTTTCTCTCATAAAGGAAATACTCTTAAAATTGCTTCCTGAGAGGAGTCAAAGGATATAATTGTGTAGTAAGTTTTCTTTGAAAATCTGTTCAGATGAAGTATTTAGGTTGATGCATCCAGGCTCCTAATAAAGGTAGAAAACATTTGAATATTATGTGCCAATCAGCACGATTTCCAAATTGATGTGCACACTAAAATCACCGCCTGCTTTTGTAATGTGGTTCAGTAAATCATTTTAATCTCCTCACTGCTATAGACTCCAGATTGTTCTGCATAGCATAGTCTGTCTGCCTAATTATATTAACTAGTATAATGGGGGTACTCAGGAAGAACTTCTGAATTTTCTTATGGTTTTTAAAGTTATGGAATCAGAGAAATGTCAGAAACATTGAAGAGTTTATCAAATTTCTGAAGAGAATAAGCTCCAAATAAAAGTGATTAGGAGTATTAATGTGTACCAGAGAGAAAATATAAGAAGATTATGTTGTCAATTATAAGAAGAAAGTATTAAATACTTAACAATGAGCTTAGCAAAGGGTGTGTATATAAAAAGAAAAATGAAATTTTGGGGGGGAAAGGAAAAAGGTTTGAAAATGAGATGGGTGGAATAACAAATAATTGTTGGGATGTCACTTCTTCTCAAGTCTATTTATGGACTGAATACAATACTAATTAAGTCTGATTGAATTTTGAATCACTGAACTGAACAAATTGGTACTATGCTTCAACTGGGAAATACAAATATATTTTGAGAGGGGAGGACAAGCAATGAGGAAGAATATATCCTACCAGATATTGGAACACATATAAATTAGCAAAAATTAGGATTATGAGCTTGGCATGGTGGCTCACACCTGTAATCTCAGCATGGTGGCTCACACCTGTAATCTCAGCAACTCAGGAGACTGAGGTAGGAGAATCACAAATTTGAGGCCAACCTAAGCAATTTAGTGAGACCCTCAGCAACTTAGCAAGACTTTGTCTCAAAAGAAAATATAAATGGGCTGGGAATGTGGTTCAGTGATAAAGCAGCCCTGGATTCAATCTCCAGTGCCAAGAAAGAAAGGAAGGAAGGAAGGAAGGAAGGAAGGAAGGAAGGAAGGAAGGAAGGAAGGAAGGAAAGAAAGAAAGAATGGATAAATGGAATTGAAAAAGAAAAAAGGAACATATATAACATACACATTTGAAGTATTTTTTATAGAAATTTGAAAAAATCTAAATGATGATTTTAAAGATAATGACTAAGTAAATTTTGAAACAGCTGATCAATGCACTGATTTAAAGACATTAAAATGACAGGCACAAGCTGCGCGCGATGGCGCACACCTGTAATCCCAGCACTTAGGGAGGCTGAGACAGGAGAATCTTGAGTTCAAAGCCAGCCTCAGCAATGGCGAGGCACTAAGCAACTCAGTGAGACCCTGTCTCTACATGAAACACAAAATAGGGCTGGGGATGTGGCTCAGTGGTCGAGTATCCCTGAGTTCAATCCCCAGTACCAAAAAAAAACAAAACAAAAATGACAGGCACGAACACTATATAGCAATATAGAACATTGTGGTATATTCATAGTGTGTTAATGTGCTAAGCTTAGAAGTGTCTGTATTCATATTCATGTTAGGCTTATACTCTCAGGTTTAAATGACACATATACATATCGATTTAAAGAAGAACATGGATGAATAAAACCAGTGTTGAATTCATATATTAGAATATGAATATTTTTGTTTTTATAAAATTTTTTTACAGTTTTTTGAATGTTTGAGCAATAACAATTTTAATATAGGCTCTGTGAGCATGTATGTGAAAGTATAGATCATGATTTAGGTGTCAATTAAGGTGTGTTGGCTAAATGTTGCTTGTCATACTACACCTGAACCAATGAAATAAGTGACAATTTTTTTTTTTTTTGGCACCGGGGATTGAACTCAGGGGCACTCAACCACTGAGCCACATCCCCAGCCCTATTTTGTGTTTTATGTAGAGACAGGGTCTCACTGAGTTGCTTAGCACCTCGCCATTGCTGAGGCTGGCTTTGAACTCACGATTCTCCTGTCTCAGCCTCCCTAAGTGCTAGGATTACAGGCGTGCGCCACTGTGCCCAGCTAGGTGACAATTTTTTAAAAGAACTTTATTAGAGCACACTACAAATTTATTTTTAGATGGAATGTAAAAGCTGTGGTTAAGGATAAATTGAAGTGATTCCAAATTTCTAATGTTTTCTCTTTCTTTTTTCTTTTTTAGGTAAGTAACTGAACAGGGACATGAAGAACTGATATTTCAAATGACAACCATGTTGCAAAAGGTACTTTTGGTATTTTAATATTACTTTGAAGGAATCTATGAAAGGACATAGAAGTTAGAATATAAGTACACTTTAGGTGAAACAAAAAAGGTCTTGCAAAAACAGATTTAAAGACATTATAAACGCATTAATAATGCTTATATTTATGAGGCATGTAATGTTTTTCTTACTGTAGTTTTGGCGATTATTATCAATATCATATGGGAATGAAAATATAAATAAATTGATCATCTTTTCCTCTAGATATTCACAAGTGGGAAAAGAGGTGGGGTAAAGACATGGGAATGTAATAGATAAAATAAATACTTCTTTTTAAAAATGATACTGGGGATTGAATTCAGGGGTACTTGACCACTGAGCCACACATCCCTAGCCCTGTTTTGTATTTTATTTAGAGACAGGGTCTCATTGAGTTGCGTAGCACTTTGCTTTTGCTGAGGCTGGCTTTGAACTTGTGACCCTCCAGCCTCAGCCTCCCGAGCCACTGGGATTACAGACATGCACCATGGCACCCAGTTACATTGGGGTTTGTTCATCAAAGTCATTGCTGTGTTTTCTCTAAAAGCTCATAGTTTGTTTTCTGTGATCAAAGTATTCTTAAGAATTACTCATAAAATTTATTGTGCTAAGGTTGTCAATAAGATGATTTGCTTCTTGATAATTCAAGTAGATTGATCTCATAAAGGGAATTCTCCAGATTTTTCATATATATATACATAAATGCCAAGAGAAATTGAAGGAAAGGGGACAAAGGGAAGAAGAATATGTATCATACCATAATCTGTGGAAATCTGTTTGTTTTTTATCATGAATCTATCTAGGAGAATCTCTTCTCTAGGAAAAATCTTTATAATATTATGGAAATCATCTCATTTGGTACCAGAGGAAACAATTACATCATGACTTATTAGAATGACTGTGTGACACCATTTCCATTGGATTTCTAATCCAAGAATTTTTCATTTTGCTTAGAAATTTCCTTTTATACAATTTATGGCAGGTGCTTAATTGAACAGGCTTAATTGGAAGAGAAGTTTGATAAAACAATGGGGAAGTAATTTTATATCAAAAAATTTGCACTCTTTGAATTAATGTAAATTTTCTGCACTTGGAATTTAATCATTTTTTAATGGTGATAATGAGAGAGCGCTCATGGGCGCTCTCTCATTAAACTTAACTTTCCAAGAGTTTAAGAGGGAATATTTTTGATCTTGAAGAACTGATTACATTTTAAATCTAAAACTTATATCTCTTTTGCCCTGAATGAAGGAAGCTGCTGTTCCTGCTGTACCTGCTCAGTGTCATTAGCTTGGCATGTTCTTTCTGTTTTGGTGAGCATCCTTTGGGTAGCAGAGTTAGATGGACAATGTTAAACAGGTCCAGAAAATGGAAGACTTTGGTTTTGTTGACTTTGAGCTATAAGCATATTAATATGCCCATTTCACTAGAAGCTCTCAATTTATACTTCCCATTTGGGATTTTAGGAGGGTTTTTTTTAAGAGTGTTGGAGCTCTTAGCCGGGCGTGGTGGCTCATGCTTGTAATCCCAGCACTTTGGGAGGCTGAGACAGGAGAATCGCGAGGTCAAAGTCAGCCTCAGCAACTGCGAGGCGCTAAGCAACTCAGTGAGACCCTGTCTCTACATAAAACACAAAATAGGGCTAGGGATGTGGCTCAGTGGTCCAGTACCCCTGAGTTCAATCCCTGGTACCAAAAAAAAAAAAAGAGAGAGAGTATTGGAGCTCTTTATTAAGACCAAAAAAATCTTCGAGTTCATTGATTTTCAAACTTATTTTTAATCCTTAAAAACATTTTGAAAAATAGGATCTGGCAAAAAAAAAAAAAAAAAGATGGAAGGAGAGAATTGTTCCGTCTACACTGGGCAGAAGGCAGCTGGAACCTAACCACTTGCCTCTTCTTTCACCTCTTCTTCGTCCTCCTCGTCCCACTTTTAGGAAGGTCCCCTGAGACATCATCACTGAACCTAGTATCTCCATGGAACATTGTTTGAAATACACAATTGTAGGTGATCACAGCAACACTGAATTTCATCAAGATATAAAGTCCTTAAAATAAATCAACTGTGGTTTTGAGATATTTTTCTTTTCTCTAGAATAAAAGAGTCAAGTTAATGTCTACTTTGGTCTGAAGTAAACAAATATAATAGTATTTAATTATAATCTTATATTGCTAATTTCAGTGGTTATAGATACTAATTTGATCAAAGAAGCACAATAAAAACTATTATTGAGGATGTAATAAATATGGAGTTTGAAAAGCCAGGTGTTCTTTTTAATTAGTTTTTCTTTTGAGTATTGCCAGTGTTTATAAATGCGAATCCCTTCACTAGTCTCATGAGTGCAACTGGTCTTCATTTTCCTCAAAAGACGGACATATGACAGTGGCAGGGAAGATTAACTGTTTTGATCTGGAGCAAGTATAAATTACTGAGATATTGATGTTCCATTAAAATATGACTTTGTAGAGGCCTACAAATATCCACAAAAATGCAATTGAATGTTTTCAAGAAAACAACAGCTTTCTGTTGAACTTGAGAATAACTGAGGCAGAAGAACTGATACAGGAAATGCTAAATTGGGATATGAATAACTTGCTAGGAGAGTTATAACAACAAACCAACAGAGGACAGTAGTATTGAACACGAATATAATACCAAATTTTTTACTTGAATTATTTTATAGTTATAACTATAACAATACAATGGGGGTAGATGTTGTGGCTTAGCTTTATATTAGATGAAACTGAGGCTCATAGAGTTTAAGTAACTTGTTCAGCTCACACATTAAGTTACCGTCAATGTAGTAGAGTCAAAATTCAAATCCAGATAATTTCATTTTAAATAAATTGAGACCCAACAACCAGCAGGGATTAGAAGTAGTTGAGATTAAGATGGCAAAATTCAGAAGCTTGGTAACAAGAAAAAGGCTAGTCCTCCAGGCCAGGAAATGCTACCCAAGAAGTGAAATATTTCCAATGACCCATGGGGAAAGAAGGGGCTTTGAGAATCCATATGGGTTGCATTCTTAGAACCTTCTGCTTTGTTAATTGCCTCTATACAATCCTCTCTAAGTACCGTGGTAATAGGACAGTCTCTGCAGGACTCACGCCACTTAGGCCTTAATGCCCCAGAGGTTTTAATATTGAGGTCAGAGGGAAAGATCTCTGGCTGACTGAGGACTCCCTGTGGAAGTCTAGTCTGTTAATTGGGAAAATTTTGTCCTTTCATTCCAAGATTTACTTCCTGTTTAAGGAGGAGCTCAACTCTGGCTTGTGTCTCTGATATCTTCTTTCAGGTGTGCATCCTTGAGTTACACAGTATGATCTCTATCTACTAGTCCATGAAGTCTTATTCTAGTTTTGCTGAAGCAGGTCATGAAAGGAAATAAGAATAATTAGGGTTAAATATGAAACGATGTGAGTCACATGTAACATTTAGAGCCATAGTTTTTAGAAGATTTTCTTCAAGACTTGTTTAAATACATAAGACGATTGGGAGAAAATAACAAAGACTAAACTTTCCAGATACTAGAGAATAGAATACCCTACTGTTATGGTTTGGATATAAGATGTACCCCAGAAGCTCCTGTGTTAATGCAGGAATGTTCAGGGGTGAAATGATTTGATTATGAGAGCTCTAACCTAATCAGTGGATTAATCCATTTGATGGATTAATAATTTGAGTGGACTAACTGGGTAGTGACTGTAGTCTGGTAGGGTGTGACGGGAAGAAGCAGGCCATTGGTGGCATGGCTTTGGAGTTTGTATTTTGTCGCTGGTGCCTCCTTGTGCTTGCTTTCTGCTTCCTGCCACCATGAGCTGGGTAGCTTTCCTATGTCTTGCCCTTCTGCCATGATGTTTTGCTTCATTTTGGGTCCAGAGCAATAAGGGACCTTTGAAATGGGCTGGGACCTTTGAAACTGGGAACCCCAAACAAACTTCCTTCTTTAAGTTGCTTTTGTCAGATATTTTGGTCACAGTGACAAAAAGGTGACCAACACACCTATACTGACAAGATTACTGATAATAAATATATTTTTATTTGCATGTGATGAAATATTTGTATGCATCAATGATGCTAATTTCCTCTTTCTGTATAAATCTGATGTAATCTTCGATTGCTTCCTGAAGTGATAGAATATTGAAACTTTGTTCTGATCAATAACTACAGTTTGCTTAAAGTTAGATAACTCATGCTTACAAAAGCTATATTTTCTAGAGTATTTTCCCCTGAAGAACATATATAATTGGAAATAATGATAGATTTGTTCATCTTAATCCATTTACGTGTTTCTAGCTATCAAATCAAATGGGAGCTTTCTGGTCTGTGTCTCTCAACTAAATTTAATAGACATATCATTCCTACAGTAATTGTATTTTACATATAGTTCCTGCAACTGCAGAAAAGAATACTGTTCTGATTCATAATATTTCCTGTTTTCTTTGCAGCTAAAACCACTTATAATCCATAGCCTTGTTCTATCCGCTTTGTGAAAAAATGAAACAATTACAACTCAATAAACCAAAGTATTAATGCCTTTTCTAAATAAAAGGGAAAAAGAACAGAATTTGGGGTGGGGGGAATAGTCATTCTTTTTTTTAATATTTATTTTTTAGTTGTAAGTGGACAGAATATCTTTATTTTATTTTTCTGTGGTGCTGAGGATCGAACCCAATGCCTCATGTGTGCTAGGCGAGCACGTTACCACTGAGCCATACCCCAGCCCGGAATATTCATTCTTTGACAAGTTTTGCTTTTCCTTTATTTATTTATTTTTTGGATACCAGGGACCACTGAGCCACATCCTCAGTCCTTTTTATTTTTTATTTTGAGACAGGATCTCTCTAAGTTGCTTAGGACCTCACTAAGTTGCTGAGGCTGGCTTTGAACTTGTGATCCTCCTGCCTCAGCCTTCTAAGCCACTGGGCTGGGACCTCTAAAACTGTGGTGTTTCAGAGGTATGCACCACCATGCTCTGTGTTGACAAGTTTTTCTATGCCACACCTGGAACCAGTCCCTCATTGTGTGGTCAGTTTGTACAACAGAGACATGGTAGAAAGCATCGGTATCTGGTAAAGTGGACAAATTTCTAATGAGCTCATTCATTGCTTGCTTTTTTTTTTTCAAAGTAAAGATTGTTTCCATCCCCACAATTCCTTCACTTAACTTACATATATGATTAATTATAATTCTAAAAGTGCTGGTAATTCTTTATTGTAATTAGCATATTGGTCATATAATTAACCAGAAGCACAACAATAAAATTCATGTTAATTATTATTACCAACCATTATCTTTAGTGTTGAAAATATTGCAAACATGAGCACATTGGAGGGCATTTGTTTTTTCCTTTTCCTCAAAAACATGTGAATCACAGCAATCTCCAATGTCTGTCCACACACTTAGGGGCAAAGCATATGGAGAAAACGCGACCTTAGCTTGATTAGTGAAATGAAGTTGGAAATACTGATCTCACAGGAAAGATCATGTCCTCCTCAGCATGCTTCTGGCCCTCTTCATTTTGCTTTCATCAGCTGGGGCTGTTCAGTGGTGCAAAGAAAACATTGTAAAATGCTTACAGCTTTCAGAAGTGCTTCTGAGCTCTTCAAATAATGGTAAGAGTTGCAAATCTTATAGGAAGGGCCTATCACAGAAAAGCTTTATTCAGCTCCACAGGGAATGGTGAACTCCAGTTACTGAGAGCTGCTCTAAAGTGAAATACTTACAAGAAAGGGACACTGAAGTATTCATTGTTGTAATGCTTAAAGGGAACAAATGTGTGTTTCATTGCATGTCTAAACCTAATATCTGTAAAGGGGTCTATGGCGGCCAGCAGAGGGTAAGTGAAGTCCTGTAGATGGATAAAAAGGAACTTTCAATAACCCAGCTTATTTTTTGGCAAAGATTCAATGCACTGGGAATTCTCCAGCAAAATAGGTTGAACTTGGCAGATCTGCAAATATGCATATTTCTGCTCAGTACAATCAGGCAAACAGAGACTTCTAGAGGAACTAATTATCTTTTGGGTTTTTTTTACCTTAGAAAGTGGGTAATATTTGGAAGATAATTTACTGCTAAGAAATGTTGGAGGTAACATTTGAAAAATGTTGAAAGAGAAATCTATATTTAGTCTTTTTTAAAACCATTTTAATATCCTTTATGCCCCCAAAATTCTTTTTTTTTTTTAATATTTTTTTAGTTGTAGATGGACACAATGTCTTTATTTTATTGCTTTGTATGTGGTGCTGAGGATCGAACCCAGGGCCTCACACATGCGAGGCAAGCGGTCTACCACTGAGCTACAACCCCAGCCCCCCAAAATTCTTTATCATAATTGACAGATATTCAAGTCAAATGGTTTATAATTTGAAGAGTCTTATTAGTTGCTATTTGCTTTTTAAGTAAAAAACAAAATGAAACAACTTTGATTTCAGCATTTTTTTATTTTTGAAAGGTACTTCCACATTTTCATCATTATAGAATGAATCAATGCAATCAGATTTTTAAGTATGTGTCTGTTTCAGAGAAACTCTATTGATGAACTCAGATTATTTACATTACACAACATACACAGGAGTATTTTTATTATCTCCAAAAATATTTTCTGGAAAGCATTGACATATACGAAAATGTGCTAACACTAATGTATCATATGTTTTATATGTTTGTTTATGTGACTAGATATAAATGGGGTGATGGCACAGTCTTTTGGAATGAAGTATTATAGCAATTTCAAGCAACCACTGCCTAGCAAGTGTGAAAAGCTATGTTCAATCTCTAGTATTGGGTGGTGGGGGGGGAGATAGAACACTATACTTGAATCTCTTCTTGTGAACAGCTGTGCAGATTCATAGAAAATATCTGAAGGATACTGAACTAAAAATGGTAGCTTCCTTTGGTAAACAGGATGCTCTACTTTTGTGTGTATTTTTAGTGAGTATGTATTCAAATTAAATATATGCGTATATATTTACAAATCCATCTATCAATCAATCATCTATCTACCTACCTATCTATATTTTTTAAGTGGAAAAACTATTGGTTTTGACTTGCCATTGACTAGCTGTGTAACCATGGATGAGTAAACTCATCTGTTTATTTTACATGAATATTATGAAAATCATTTGAACTTATGAATGAGGAAACGAAGATTAACCTTTTTTTGGTTAAATAAGAACACTGGTAAACAGAAAATATAGCAGTTATATTTAAAAAAACTGATCTAACAACATATCTTGTAGATCTGATTGACTGCAGAAAGTGCAGAGTTAAGGTAGTGTCATAAGAGTAACTGATGAACAGTTATTTCTGTTTGTAAATGTTACTCTGTAAGGACTGATATTAGGGAGCCACAAAAGCACCCACATTATAAAAAAGATTGTATGTGGTAGAGCTACAGAATACATCATAAATCATTTTTACCGAGTAGAAAAAAACAGCAATTAGGATTTCTTTTCTTATATGTAGAGGTCTGAATTGGGTCCATAAATTTCACTTACTATTTAAGTCTACTTTAAATTGTGTATGATCTAGATCCTCCAGAAACATGACTAATTTTAATTTTCTTACAGTGTCTGGTATGGATAACCTTTTAAACTATCTTTATGCTTCCTAGAATATCTAAATGTTATATGCGTGTGTGTGTGTGTGTGTGTGTGTGTGTACATACAACATATAGGTTGAAATCCCTTATCCAAAATAATTGGAAACAGAAGTGTTTCACATTTTGGATTTGGGAATATTTACATATATATAAGAAAATATTTTTGGGATGGGACAACAAGTCTAACCACAAAAATTCATTTGTTTAATATATACCTAACACATATAACCTGAAGGTAATGTTATACAATACTTCAAATAATTGTGTGCATGAAACAAAGTTTCATGACATGGAATTTTTTACCTCTGGTATCAAATCAGCATTCAAAAGCTTCTGGATTTTGAATTTTTAGATCAGAGAAGCTCAACTTGTATTCCAGCTATAAGCCCTTTGACAAATAACTTGCATTCTTTTGTACAATCCTAAAGAATAGTGCTTTCAACTGCATTGCCTTTTGGCTTATATTTTATTTTTATTGTCATTATTTTCTGCTTAATGACATCTGTAAGACAAACTAGAAAAGTTATAAACCATCAATTGGGAGAAAAATTGAATGAATACAAAACTTGATTACCAAGAGATAAAAATGAAGCACAATAAATAAAACAATAGCAAACATTATGTAGTATAGATGAATAATACAAAAAGTTTAAAAGTTTTATATTTATTTATTTTATAGAAACTAAAGGACTAGATGTTAGGTATGTGGACAAAATAAAGAGTGGGGATGAGAATTCTTGTTTTAAGTCATTTACTCACCAATTAGATTATCTATAGATTGAAATCACATAGATTAAGTGAGCTAAACTACTCATGGCTCTTAGATATTAAATTTGTGTAGTTTCTCAATGGATATTTGTATAATTTTTTTGGACATGTGTTTTTGGCTAATCCTTGTGTGTATTTGAGGCTAGATTAACAGAAATTGATTAATTAATCCTGTCAACAGTATAATGATCCTATATTTGTTCTCAACATTCAGACACAAACCTTCTATATTTAGAGTCTGTACATAAGTTGAATACCTTCAATCCTCTAAATGTTTCAAAACTTATCTCCTTTATTCCCCTCATCTATATTGACCTCATCTGTAAATTTGTTAGTCACATTTTATAAAGCTGTACAGATGGCCCTCTTCTTTGTTCAGTAAACCGAAAGCCCTATTTGGAAACCATAAAGGCAAAACATACTGCATGGAATACAGTTTGGAAAGAGATCCAAGTGTTATAAAAATGGGTCAGTTTGCTGTGAACTCACTGGTTCCTAAAATTTAAAGCTAGATGGGAACTTAAAGAGCTAGTCCTGCTAGGCATGGTGGTGCACAGCTGGGAGGCTAAGATAGGAGGATCACAAGTTTGAAGCCAGCCTTAGCAACTTAGCTAGGCCCTAAGCAACTTAGTGAGACACTGTCTCAAGTTAAAAAACAAAAAGGCCTAGGAATATGGCTCAGTGGTAAAGCTCCCCTGAGTTAAATGTCTGGTTAAAAAAAATTAAAAAAATAAAGCCTGTCCTATTCCTGATATTTTATATTCAAATTCCTTATCATAGTTGAAATGACCATAAAGATCATCTAATGTAAGAATATAGTGTTTTTCTATCAGGAAAAATATCTGTTGGGATACATAAAACATGTGAATTTGAAGACGTGAATTCTATTTTTGAAAATTTTAAATTACAGAGTCTAATATTAATGGCAAATGACTGCTGCTTCCAGGACTGAGTCCCTTGACTGCTGCTTTCTTCTGCATAATTACTGGAAAATACATCTAGACCAAAATTTGTGGCTATGGTATTATATTTTCTGCTTTTCTTTAAAGAATAAATCTATGACCTCTAAAGAATTGAATTGAATTACAGAAATTAGAGTTTTGTTTCTTCTCTCATCATTATTGTTCTTTATTCTTCCTTGTGTATTTTCTAGAACAGGGAACTTGTCTGTTTTCTCAACCTCAGAATCTTCAGTGCCTTGAAGCTCCTTATAGGAGCACAGTATGTAGTGGCACTCCCTTCTCTACAGAAAGTCTTAATTAAGCTTCTCCAGAGATCCTCACCATAATTGTTCATAATTGTTTTTAGACTCTCAGCAAAATTTCTGCAAAAGAATTTTCAGGCAGGGTATATGCCTGCAGAGGCAGAGAGTGATAAGAAAGACTAACCCAAGGCCTTCACAGAGGCTTTGCATTTCAGAGTTAGGTTCTTGAAATCTAGCTGGTGGTAGAAAGAAGGAAACAAAACCTCTTTCCCAGGCACTGATTTTCACAGACAGAGAGTGTCCTTGAGGTTATTTTTGTAAAACCTGCCTGAGCTGGGAGCTGAAAAGAATAAAAAAAAAAACAAAAAAAAAAAACTGTTATGTGAATTTCTGCAGATTGTGAACCTCTGAGTCCTTCCCCCAACACACTAGGTATAAAGTTCTAAAACTTCCTGAGCTTGATGTTCAAGGGGTTTGATTGGTTATGGAGAAAGCTTTTTCCCTCTGAACCTGGCTGCATCCAATAAACTTGCTTCCTGCTACTTCCTTGGTGTCTATCCTCACCTGTCCACTAACAAGTAAACCCTCTGGGATAAACAGATGTAATATGTAAGTCAAATTTGATTTAAAGAAGTTTTGATCAAGAACATAAGACCAGACAGGAAAATAAGACTCAGATTTTCTTGTTAAACAATAAGTTTCTAAGAAAAATAAAGAGTGGGGTTACTTTGAATAATATTTTGAGTTTTAAAAACCGGTGAGAAGGTAGTATGAATGATATTTTGAATTTTAAAAACTGGTGAGAGGCTAGTATGAATTATTTTTCAGCTTGTGTTGGATTTCAGTTTTGTGTGTGCTTTCGTTATTGAAGCTTTGCAATTTTGTTTCTGTTCACATGAATTCGTTGATATAAGTATTTGACACAGAGGAAACTGACCTATGAAGATCTGATGAATATTCAATGTACAATTAAAATTTCTGCCTTTATTACATATTGAAATTTAGGGGATAGGGATATAGCTCAGTGGTATAATGCTTGTCTAGTGTGAGAGGCCCTGTGTTAGATCTCCAGCACTATCAATAAATACATAACACATATTTAAGCACTTCAGTGACACATTTGCAGTTTATGTGTACTTTGTGCCAATATGGATAACAAAGAGACTGAGAGTAAAAGTGTAAAATTTCTACTAAGACCATTGTATTTGTGTGTGGGGGGGGCGGGTACTGAGGACTGAACCCTCAGGCACTCTACCATCAAGCTACATTCCTACTCTTTTGTCTTTTTAATTTTGAGACAGGTTTAAAGTTGCCCAAGCTAGCATTGAACTTGAGATTCTTCTGCCTCAGCCTCCAGAGTCTCTAGGATTACATACACCACAGCACCAGGTTTAAGACCATAATCTTAAGGTCTTAGATTGAGTCCCATTTTTAGCATAATGTCTGGCATATTAAAAAAATAAAAGCAACAAAAACCTTGATACATGTTTGTCAAATGAAATAAAAATGAAATATTTGTAAGAATATCTTCACCAGTATAATAACATCAGGATTTTCCATTCAATGTATTTTACTGACTACTTCAACGATCAAATTATGTATCTCCTTGTTGTAAGTACTCTGATAGATAATTCAACAACATTAAGCTTTCTTAAATAGGAACTTCACTTAAGAAACTTATAGTCCTCCAGGCACGGTGGCACACGCCTGTAATCCCAGCTGAAGGATTACAGGAGGATTTAGGAGGCTGAGACAGGAGAATGGCAGGTTCAAAGCCAGCCTTAGCAACGGTGAGGAGCTAAGCAACTCAGTGAGATCCTGTCTCTACGTAAAACACAAAATAGGGCTGGCATTGTGGCTCAGTGGTCAAGTACCCCTGAGTTCAATCCCTGGTACCAAAAAAAGAAAAAAGAAAAAGAAAAAGAAGCCAGGTGCGGTGGCGCAATCCTGTAATCCCAGCACTTAGGGAGGCTGAGACAGGAGAATCGTGAGTTCAAAGCCAGCCTCAGCAACGGGGAGGCGCTAAGCAACTCAGTGAGACCCTGTCTCTACATAAAACACAAAATAGGGCTGGGGATGTGGCTCAGTGGTGGAGTACCCCTGAGTTCAATCTTCAATACGGAAAAAAAAGGAAAAAAAGAAAAAAAAAAGAAAAAGAAAGAATCTCATAGTCATAAAGAAATACATAGAACTTAAATCACAATGTTATCGGTGCTATGGGAGCAGAGAAGAGGCAAGGCTTGAGTCAAAGACAGTGGGTGATCTGGAAAGAAGGAAGCGTATATGAGAGTCTGGAAAGAATGTGGAACATGACAAATTCCAGAACAGCCAGACCTCAGGGTTTGTGCATAGCATGGGGTTCAACAGTGGGAACCAAAAGAGCCACACAAAATCTTTAAGGTACTATGTTTCTACCAAAGCACCAAGCACCACCATGAAACAGAGCTCATAACAGTCTCTTTATTGACAATAATTTTGGATCTAAACTCATTTCCACTTTTACAGTATGTTCAGGTCAATCTTCAAACTTCTCATGCTCCCAGCTTCCAAAGTTGTTCCTCATTTTCCTGTTTTTGCTTTTCATCTTTACATTTTGTGCTGAAGCAATATCCTTATCTTCCCCTATCAACACTGCCAAGGGTGGCCCTCCTGCTGCTAGTTTTAGCTGTAGTGCCATATTGAAGGTAAAATTAAAAAAAAAAAAAAAAAAAAAAAAGAAAGGAAGGAAGAAAGAAAAATGATGGGCTCATATCATGAGAGATTTTCATTCCATGTGTTATTTATTGAAGATGTGGTGACCCAGAAGTGGCATAGCAATAAACTCCAACTGTCTGATTGTTAAGACAGGATTAGATGATATACCTTGGGGAATTCATTATAGTTGAACATTGAATGCCTGTTTTGTGGGCTCAGATAGTAAGTTTGTTAGCACATCAAAAATAAAGCTATCACTTAGGGGCAAATTCACAGTAAGTGACCTCAAACAAAAAGATGTATAAAACAGAGTTTCAAGGAATTATGACATAAAATTTGAATAGTAGTGCCAGTACGACTGTGGCATGCTGACTGCATGGATCAATCAAATTATATGGGAATCAAATATTAACCAGGAGGCTTTTACATAGACACGCGACCAGAAGGAGGAGGAGATAATTATATAATTTGATTATCCCAAAGCATCTGCATGAAATGGATGACCTGGATACCAGGGCTGGAATGCTGGAAACATGAGGACTGAGCATCACTTCCCCTGCTTACTGGCATGATCAACACTCTTCCTTTCCTTCTCTGACTCTGCTTTACCTGTGAATCCTTCCCCTTTGCTTCTAGTCAGAGCATTCTTCCGAAAAGTAGCATATTCAAAGAGTCAATGTGTTTTATTTTACGGTCCATCTTGGACTGTCTTGAGGCAGCTGCCTGGGGTAGTGTGGAGAAGGACTCTGAGACTCAGCCAAGCTCATTGGACTGGTGTGCTCTGGAGGTTGTGGGTGAGATCTGCCGCTGACTCGGGCAGGTAGGATGAAGACAGTTTGATGCATTTGCCATCCCTGCATGAATAATTCAGATTGTGTGGAGCATCTGAAAGAGTATAAGCAGGAAAATGACATCATCTGATTTTCATCTAAGAAGGGAAAAAAGATGATCAAGTCCTCTGTGCAGATTTGCCACACCCAGTGTAGCTCTGAATGTAAGCTGTTTGGGAGTAGCTGGGGATGTGGTGGAATTGTTCAACTCATGACACTAGTTTCCTTCCTTCCTTCCTTCCTTCCTTCCTTCCTTCCTTCCTTCCTTCCTTCCTTCCTTCCTTCCTTCCTTCCTTCCTCCTTCCCTCCCTCCCTCCCTCTCTCTCTCCCTTCCTTTTCCAAATGTTTCACATATTTATTACTAAACCAACAGAAACCTGTACAACAGCCCCTTTGTAACTAAAGAATGCTGACATTCCCAGTTAAATATTCTCAACTGTCCAGACAGTGGTGACATTTTCAGCTTGCTGAGACAAGATGATCACAATGTTGATACAGCCTAGGTATGTGTGCCATTTCATGTAATTCCTTAGAGACCTTCCTGGCCTTCCATGTGCCAGGTGTTGTGTAGACACTTGAGTATGTAATTTTGAATCTATCCTTGAAGAAAGCATTAATAATAATCACTTTCAAAATGTATATTATGAGGAACACAGAGATCAAATAATTAGTTCAAGTTTAAGAGAGCTGAAGCTGTTAATAGAATTTAACTCAGGCCTGATTTCATGACAAAGCCTATAGTCATTATACTACACAGGGATGCAATATGAGGAAATAGAATTTATAAAATACAATAATTTTTTTGGAGGGGTATTAGGGATTGAACTCAGGGACACTCAACCACCAAGCCACATTTCCAGCTCTATTTTGTATTTTATTTAGAGGCAGGGTCTCACTGAGATGCTTAGTGCCTCACTTTTGTGTGTGTGTGTGTGTGTGTGTGTGTGTGTGTGTGTATTTTGTTGTTGATGGACCTTTATTTATTTATTTATTTTTTAAACTAATTTATTTGAATGGTTATTGTTGGTCCTAAATGATTTTGTAGGGTATTTAAGCGATTGATACTATTTATATGTATCTCTCAAAAACTCTTAGCCTCCAAAATGATGCCACATTCTAACAAAACTTAAAAGCATGGTAGTAGTACTAAGGATGTTATTTGCTATCTTCTTGGGCATTCTGATTTTTTTTTCTTAAATGTTTTAAATGCTTTTGTCATGTAAACAGAATTAATCATTTGGTATTATAAATGGCTTTTTGTATTTAATTTTTGTGCTGTTTGCATTCTGTTTTTCAGAGTTCATTCAAGTTTTTTCCTCATCAATCTGCCTTCCCATATTCTCACCTGTTTTTCTTTTTGTTACTGTTGTTTACTTGGCTACATCTGGAAACCACGATTAGGGTTTCCATGTCATTATTACTGCATAATTATTTGAATTGATATACTGCCAGTCAGGGATGGAAATGTGCACTGCTTTAATTGGCTTTGCTTAATTATGCTTTCTATTGAATTTTTTTCTTTTACTCTTTATTTAATAAACATTTATTGTATTCCACATACAAATACCCTTCTAGGCCTGGCTAAAGTAAAACTCTTGCTTTTTTTTTTTTTTGGTTCCAGAGATTGAATCACTGAGCCACATTCTCAGACCTTTTTTATATTTTATTTAGAGACAGGATCTCACTAAGTTGCTTTGGGCATCACTAAGTTGCTGAGGCTGGCTCTGAACTCATGATCCTCTTGTCTCAGCCTCCCAAACTGCTGGGATTACAGGCATGCACCACTGCATCTGGCTGAAGTAAAACTCTTTAACATAGAAGAAATTTCTTAGCATATTGGGCTATGCATATGATATTGTAATAATATTATCTTTTGTATTAGGTGAGTTTATAGGTGACAGTGAAGGCTTGTAACAGTAATATGAAAAAAAGAGCAACTTATTTTTTATTTATACTTCCAATAGCTTTAATCAGGTTTTATGTTTTTATCAGAGGAATTTTTTGTCAGCTGTATTTTTAATGTATATTAAAACATGATATTTTAAAGTAAATTAAAAATGATATAAACTCATTGACAGTCATTACTGTTGGTTGAAGTACAACTTGTCAGGTAAGTAAATAAAGCAATTAGTATGTTTTGAAGGTTAATAGAGGATAATTACTATGTATGCTAGTTTTAATATTTACCTAATTATCTTAAATTCAAAGTCGTAACCATGTGAGATGCATAAAGCTTTTAGTATTTTTTTTTCTTAAGATGAGTGAAAAGGTCAGGCATGGTGGCGCATGCCTATTATCTAAGCAGCTCTGGAAGCTGAGGCAGGAGGATCACAAATTGACAGCCAAATCAGTGAGGCCCTAAACAACACAGTGAGACCCTGTCTCTAAATAAAATACAGAAAAGGGCTTCGGATGTGACTGAGTGGTTAAGTGCCCCTGAGTTCAATCCTCGGCAGCAGGAAAAAAAAAAAAAAAAATGAAAAAAGTGTATTCCTTAACAAAAATTAACAAGTAGAAATTTCATAAACAAGCACTTTATAGATACTACTGCAACAGAAAGTAACCATTTGTCTGGTATAATGGTACTATGTTGCCAATGATGGAAAATGTAGTATAGTATGGCTAAACTGATGTCCCAGTTGGGAAATACAAAAGTGAAGTTTAAATGTATTGTAGTCTCTATCATTAATGAGGACTGAACATTTTAATTATTGACTTTGCCTAGGCCAAAATAGGTAAATAAAAGTTGAATAAAATTATAGAATTTTATGTTTCCTGGAAAGGGCCCTTATGAATCCTTTAATTCAATGATATTATTTTAAGTATTATAGAGGTCAAAGTTCTTTCTGTCTTTAGTTAATGGCAACATTATGTCTACTAGTCATTGCTCTTCCCTCTTAAACTGGACTGCGTTTTTACCATTGTATACTGCCTTTGATTTATATGGGATGTAATATTCACTAAGCCTTTCTTAAAACACAAAGTGTATCTGTTTCTAATGTTAAGGAGATAGTAGGTGTTAGCCCCAAGCACTGTCAACAGGAGACATGATATCATAATATTTGATGTGGAATGTCTATATGTACATATAGCCTTACTATAGCTAAACAAATGTGTTCCCTATCAAAAACATTTATTTAAGAAATAACAAGTGTTTCCAAAGTACTTGATACATATGTAAAGAATACAGGACACAAGACTAAGGAGACAAGATCTATCTTATTTTTATTAAGATCTATGCTTTTGAATGTACCTTTTCCACCGCAACCTCACCGGCACTTATTGTTGCTTGTATTTTGGATAGCTGCCATTCTGACTGGGGTGAGATGAAATCTGAGAGTAGTTTTGATTTGCATTTCTCTAATGGCTAGAGATGTTGAACATTTCTTCATATATTTGTTTATTGATTGTATATCTTCTTCTGAGGTTTCTATTCAGCTCCTTAGCCCATTTAGTGATGGGGTTGTTTATTTTTTTGGTGTTAAGATTTTTGAGTTCTTCATATATCCTGGAGGTCAGTGCTCTATCTGATGTGCGTGTGGCAAAAATTTGCTCCCAGAATGTAGGCTCTCTGTTCATTTCATTGATAGTTTCTTTTGCTGAGAAGAAGCTTTTTAGTTTAAATCCATCCCATTTATTGATTCTTGCTTTTATTTCTTGTGCTTTTGGAGTCTTGTTAAGGAAGTCAGGGCCTAATCTGACGTGATGAATATTTGGGCTTACTTTCTCCTCAATTAGACACAAGGTCTCTGGTCTAATTCCTACGTCTTTGATCCACTTTGAGTTGAGTTTTGTACATGGTGAGAGATAGGATCTGAACAAAGGTTTGGAGGTGTAGCTCAGTGGTAGAGCACATACATTTTTGATCGCCAGCATCAAAAACAAACAAACAAACAAAAGCTGAACCAAGAAGCACAAGAAGTAAGACAATCTTTAGGGATCTTTAATACTAACAAATAGATTTCAGTATTTAGTTTTAAATAATATTTTAAATTATCTCGAGTTTCTAAAGCATCTACCATTTTAGGTATAAATAGTGTACAGATTGGCACACATAAGCCACTCCTTTGCTTAAATAGTAAGTATAGATTTTGTACTGTATCAAGGATGGTATGTTCTAGTCTTATTTAGTTGAATTGTCATATTCATTATGTAGATCTGCAATAATCCTTGTTATACCTTACTGCATGCACACATACTTGAAGATCAAGGATACCCTTTTCTGTTCAACCCCTGCTTTCTGTTTAATATTACCCAGATTCAAATTCCAAGTAAAAACATCATTAAATTTTATGTTTAAAATTGAACTTTAAATTAAGTCTTTGGATTGTATAGTTCAGAAATTTCTGGTTAATAAATATTCAGGAAATCATATTTACTTAAATATATCCTGTTACCAGAGTGTTTTTAATGGTGATTAATCCAAATGAACAATTCTGTGTATTATTTTCTTATGAGACAATGCTCTAGATAAGGTTTCCTTTATATTTTACAGTTATAGAATCTGACACAATGTAAATAGAAGGCATTTTCAGGATTATGGGATAATATTTCTATAATTTTGTAATTTTTTAACAATAAATTTGAAATATGATTATACTTTTTTGCAATTAATTTGTTCCTGTGTTTCAATGTTTGTTACCATGGCAGCTAAGAAAAATGTATGACTTGTTCATTGTCAAAAGTCAAATAGCAGGATCTTTTGTGTACAGTGCTCAGAATTTACACCAATTCAGTTCTAATTCATTTTTCCTTGAAAATGTCTGTCTGGGAACCTTCATCTGACAGACAGCAGAAGGAACAGAACTCTGGTCAGGGACTCAAAAGACTGTTGTTGGCACCAACTCCAGGGCTGGTTGGCACTGTGGCCTTGAACTATAGACTGGCAGCTTTGAATTGCTAAATGAAGAAGTAGGACTGGAGGATTTCTAATATCCTTTTCAATTAACATATTATAATTAATGAAATTGTAGAGCTACTCATTGATTTTGAGAGTACCCATATATACACCTATCTCTAGCACCCTTGATTCCCTTTAATTGGAGGTTTAGAGAGGAAAGACTCATTCTTTCTTTGTGAGTTTTGAGGAGAAAAAGCAGTTTTTAAGTAGCTCTCAATTGGACTGCACTTGAGTTATCTTTGTATGAACCTTATCATTTTCTTGAGTGGTTGTTCAATTCTCTTTTCCATATAGCTCAAGGGCTCTAGTTATGCTCATGATGCCACATTTAGTCTGTGATTGGATTACTTACTACCCACATGAGCTATATTTAACATAAAATGTTTGTAAAGGATTTTTCAACCGCAATGAAATCCTGATCATCTAATTTACCCCAACTAGGTTGTATGTTGGAAAACCTTGACTTTCAGCAACATTCTCCATACTCTGTAGTAAAGTGGTACAATAAAGTAAAAGAAGTCTTGATTTAGACATATTAGCCTGCTTATTTAAAAAATGTAGTTCTGCTGGGGAATATTTGAGATAACACAGACTATTCACTGTACGGTGACAATCAAAGATGGGATAAATTATCTACTTCAAACAAAGTTTTTTTAAAGAGCTTACTTGACTATGAAAAGGAAGACTTGGAATTCTGATGTATAAATCAATTTAGACAGTTCAATATCAATGTTGTATTTTAAATTAAGAATGGCCAAAACCAAATTTCTCAATAGAAGGAATACAAAATATCAATAAATACTTTAAAAATACTTAACATCTAGCAATCAGGGAAATGCAAATCAAAACTTTAATAAGAGTCCTTCTCACTCCTGTCAGAATGACAATGATCAAGAATACAAACAACAATCAATGTTGGCGAGGTTGTGGGAGAAAGGAACACTTATATATTATTAGTGGGACTTCAGACTAGTACAACCACTCTGGAAAGCAGTTTGTAGATTCCTCAAAATACTAGAGGTGGAACCTCCATGTGACCCAGTTATCCCACTTCTGGGAATTTCCCCAAAAGATCTAAAATCGGCATACTACAGTGACGCACTACCACATGTTTATAGCAGCACAACTCACAATAGTTAAATTATGGAAGCACCCCAGATGCCTATCAATAGATGAATGGATCAAGAAATTTTGGTGTATACATACAATGGAGTTCTTCAGCCATTAAAAAGTATGAAATTACGGTATTTGCCAGTAAGTGGGTGGAAATGGAGACTATCATGCTAAGTGAAATTAGCCAAACTCAGAAACTCAAAGGTCAAATGTTTTCTCTCATATGCAGAAGCTAGAGTAAAATAAAGGAAAGGGAAAGGAAAGATAAAATTCTGTGAAGAACCAATCAAATACAAATTAATAGATGAGCGAAAGCAAGTCTAGTAGTCTAGAGGAAGGAGAGGAGTAGCGAAAAGGAGTGATCATAAATTAAAATCAATTTCTATGCAGGTTTGAGTATGTTGGGATGAACACTACTATATATAACCATATAACTATATATAACCATAAAGGTCTTAAAAAAAAAAAAAAAGGAAAGAAATATCAAGCAAGAAAAGAAAAGAAAAGAATTGCCAAAACAGAAAAACAGGGCTGAGGGTTATAGGTTGGTGGCAGAACATGTACTTAGCAAGGCCCTCAGTTCAATTATCCCCAGCACCAAATAAACAAACAAAACAAAAACCCTCAAAGAAACAAACTCCAGAAAAAATAGCAATAATTAAAAATGATTGATACCAACCTAGCAAAACCCAAGATGCAAGAGAAGACGACATCTTAGGGTACTCATCTTAGATTTTCTCTTCTTTTTCTAGTTTTATAAAAGGTAAGTTGATTTTACTGGTTCTTAAAAAAAAAGAAAAAATATTTTTCATAATGCCAAATATTTTAGTAAGTATGAGTATATCTTAAATTATTATTAGAAAAGCATAGATTTAAATGCCACATGATATCTACTTCCAAAAAGGAGGTAGGACTTTATTAGTCAACTCACTTGTAGACATATTAGTCTACAAGTGAGACTAATAATAATATGGGTAGACATATTATTCTATTTTTAGAATTTTGGTTTTTGACATTTTGTTGCACAAGAGTCAAAGCCAATCCCATTCTACACATAGTACTTAACTTAGAGATCAGTGAAATTACATGCATTTATATTCCAGCACTTTTAAAATTTGTAATAATTGTTATTACTGCTAAGTAATAATTGTTGAAGAGTTATTTAAAAAATGTCTTGCTGGATGTGGTGGAGCATGCCTGTAATCCCAGCACTTTAGGAAGCTGAGGTAGGAAGATTCCAAGTGCAAAGTCAGCCTCCACAACTAGTGAGGTCCTAAGCAACTAAGCGAGACCCTATCTCAAAATAAAAAATAAAAAGGGCTGAGTATGTGGCTCAATGGTAGCATGCCTCTGGGTTCCAACCCTGGGTCCAAAAAAAAAAAAAAAAGTCTTTGCAAGTTGTTGCTTCATTGCTTTTTCTGATAAAATGGTAAAACAATTGGTAGCAAGATTGTATGTCTGGTAACAAAAATGTTACACTCTCTAGAATGCAATTATTTTTGAAATGAGGCTGATTATAAAGTTAATTGTTGATAGATTGCTTTAAATGAGCTCCTGACTAAAGAAATCCTAACTCATAGGGAGTTCAAATAATACATGACATAGGAATACATACATACATAACATGAAAAGGAAAAAAAAGATTGTCTTTCTCAAATATGAATTAGATATTAAGCAAAAAATTTCATGATTAGTAGAAGATGAACTATTAGGGAAGAGAAAGGGGACAGGGGAAGGAGGGAGGGTGGACAGGATTAAAGCATAATATATGAATGTGTGGAAACAATGCAGTGAAACCCATCAATTTGTATAATTAATATGCATTAATAATTATAATAAAATTTAGATTTAAGAAAGAGTTCATGACTGCTCTAAAATTAGAATGTTCGTTTGAAATACCCCAAAGGGCCAAGTGCTGAAATTTAAATAGTGAAATGAACAAAATGGGAACTAAAATAACATATTCAGCCATCTCTGCGTAATGGTGTAAAAGAAAGTATGGGTAACTTTTACTATTTTGTTAAGCTTTAGATCTTGGAATAGGGAGGGAAGAGGAATTTGGAAAGGAATACAATAAAACGCCCAAATTCTTGGAATTTGATTCAAACCAAAAGGAAGTGATCTTTGAAATTCAGTGCAGATTTTAAAATAATGACTCTTCCAGTCACACCTCCGTATTAATGACTTAAAAGATAATTCTCTAAGTTTTGGTGGAAAAACTGAAAAGGTGATATGTAAAAACAATTTTAAATAAATTAAAAAGATGAATATATATTGATATTTTAAAACTAAGGATTTTATAGATTGCTTAAAATACCTCCAAAAGATTTGAGCTTTGTATTCATGGATAACATTTCTTCTTAGAAAAAACTAGTGCATGTTCTGGCTATTGCTTGGTAAGGAAACAGCCTTTTTTTTTTTAGATACTGGGGATTGAACCTAGGGGTGGTTTACCATTGAGAAACATTCCCAGTCCCTTTTCCATTTTTTTTTTAACTTTGAGATGAGGTCTTTCCAGGTTGCTGGGGCTGCCCTTAAACTTATGATCCTCCTGCCTCAGCCTCCTGGGTCTCTGGGATTACAGGTGTGCACCACTACAGAAAGAATAGCTTTTTAAAAGCTGATTTACCACCAAGCACAGTTGCACACATCTGTAACCCCAGCTACTGGGGAGGCTGAGGCCAAAGGATGGCGAATTTAAGGTCAGCCTGGACAATTTAGCAAGACCTTGTCTCAAAATAAAAAAAATAAAAAGTGCTGGAGATGTAGTTCGGTGGTAGAGTGAGCCTGGGTTTAATTCCCAGTTCCAGTGGGGTGAGGATGGGGAGGCAGGAGGAAGCTGACAATTGAAAACAACCAAAATGTTGAATAATAAGGAAAATTGTTGTCTATATTATGAAACATCCATGAAGTGGCATACTACGCAGCCACATAAAAGTACTTTTAAAAGAAAGTTCAGTGACATGAAAGGATACTTACTACTCACTAATTTAAAAAAATTAAGAAATTTAGGATGCAAAAAATGTACATGTTCTCAACTATGTCTATCCATATATATAGACAAACTATATATCCTTATATAAAGACATTTTAAAAAGCTTACTGGTATCTAATGTTACCATAATCTACAATGATTATCGATAGTATATGATAAAAACCAGATTTTTTTTTCCTAAAGCATGTGGAGAAAAAAAAATACAGAAATACAAATTACCTTGAAACTGGGGTCAAAGGTTTCAATTCATCTTTCAAGTACAACTGTTACTGTCTTAGAAGAATAACATCCATTCTTTCCCATATGCCATGATAAATAGTATGACAGTTTTAGAAATATATCTGCTTTCCTTTTATCATTAATACAAAAGTGATATCTGCCTAATATAGGCCATATTAACTATATGAATTATGTTCTGGAAAAAAAATTTCACTTGGGAGAAAGAAAATAATTTTAATCTGGCAGATTCCTGCTAATACAGAACTTGGCATAGTCCTGCAGGTACCCAATGACGGTGATAATAAGCACCTCAAAGGAATTTTTAATTAATAAAATCAGAAGGTGTAAGTAATACTGTAAAATTTTTTGGACAACTTGAGTGGAATAAACTTGAAAATGTTGAGGCATTACTCAGATGAATTAGCTAGTACAGAATGTAATAAGTAGTTTAATTGAAGTTATAGACCATGAAATGAATTTCTTTCCTCGATTTCTCTGTTAATAAATCCATTCTTTCACAGCTGAATGGTACTGTGGTCAGCTAAGGAAAAAGGTGTATAGTGATTATGAAAACAAAATATAAGGAGAGTTTACTTTAAGTAGAATATTTGTAGAATATTTGCAAGTAAAATCAGGCATTAATGTGTATTTTGGACTACTCACCCACAGAAATTAGAAATAACTTGCTTAAATCTCTTCTTTTCAGTCAACAAATAGTGTGTCCTTTCTGGCAATGGATCAGAATGATTTTACAATATTTTTTTCCTCCAGTGCTGAGAATTGAACTCAGAGCCTCACACATGCCAAGCCAGGGTTCTATCACTGAGACACATCCTCAGCACCAGAATAATTTTTAAAAGTTTCTGCTCAAAATCTGTTGGTTTTCAGTAGTGCTAGGGTGATTGTATTTAAACAAAGCAAAACATAACCTTTAAAAATAATCTTTCATTTTTGTCATCTTATATATTCGTATTATACTTACAATTTTATCATCTGTTTTAGATAGCCTCCCTTGTCATTTTGATGTGCAGCTCAAATTGAGAGTGACTGGACTGTATTTATCAGCCATTGAGGATACATAGGAATAGGGTAATGGGTAGATCTTCCATATGCACTCTCTCAAAGAGCAGCTCAAACGATACTCTGTAAAACTGTTAAAACATTAATTTTTCTAATAGGAAAGATCTTTTCCTGTCTTGATTTCTTCTCCTACAAGTTGATAGTTTTTTGTCTATTGTCTGAGGTTGTACCATGCCAAGAATATATGGGCAAAGACAAGCCTGATGGATTTCATTATGTCAGGACAAATTGTCAAAGATCTGAAATGGGCAGAAGCTAGTACTGGATGTCTATTCACTAGAGTTCTGCATGCTGTTTAGTAGATCTCCAGGAATTTTTTGATTCTCTTTCTAGGCAATTTTATAATTATGTAGAGTTAGATGTTAATTTGTAGCAAATTAGTAGTAATGCAAGGAAAATTTTCCATGGAAATGCTATTAAGTTTTTTCCAGTAGAAATACAATGAAATGTCTTTCAGAAAAGATAATCCCAAACATATTTTATTGCCATATGGAATATTAACTGGTTTTGCATATATTAGCAAAATTATTTTGGTATTTACTGTATATGACTGTCCATATGTGAATGTGCTGGGGATCAAACCCAGAGCCTTAAGCAGGGTAAGCAAATGCCCCAGTACTGAGTTACTCTTACAGCCCTTCTTTGACCACTTTTTTTTTTTTTTTTTTTTTTTGTTACTGGGGGTTGAACTCAGGGACTTTCAGCCACTGAGCTACATCCCCAGTCCTATTTTGTGTTTTATGTAGAGACAGGGTCTCACTGAGTTGCTTAGCGCCTCGCCGTTGCTGAGGCTGGCTTTGAACTCACAATTCTCCTGTTTCAGCTTCCCTAAGTGCTGAGATTACAGGCTTGCGCCACTGCGCCCAGCTCTCTTTGACCACTTTTTAAAAAAAATTTTATTTATTCTAATTAGGTGTACATGACAGCAGAATGCATTTGATTCATTTTGATTCATTGTGCACAAACGAAAAGCACAACTTTTCACTTCTCTGGTTGTACACAATGTAGAGTCACACCATATGTGCACTCATACATGTACCTAGAGCAATGATGTGCATCTCATTTCACCATTTCCTGCCTTCATGTCCGCTTCCCTCTCCTCACCCCTTTTGACCAAAGTTCCTCCATTCTTCCTGCACTCTTTCCCTTAATGGATCAGCATCCACTTATCAGAGAGAACATTCAGCCTTTGGTTTTGGGGATTGGTTTACTTTGCTTAGCATGATATTCTGCAACTTCATTCATTTACCTGCAAATGCCATAATTTTATTCATTTTTAACGCTGAGCAATATTCCATTGTGTATATATACCACAGTTTCTTTATCCATTCATCTATTGAAGGGCTTTGACCACTTTTTAACATCTTACTGATCTTCTCATAACTAATTAGCCCCATAGAATCTTTGACTTCTGTCATCTTATATATTGATGTTACAGTTACAATTTTTTTCATCTTAAAAATGATGCGTTAACAACTATAAATTCTTATATGACTTTGATTTGCCTTTGGAATGGATTTTCTATCAGGGATATGTCTCTACCTGCTGCTCTTTCAAACAGAGGCTACTTTCTCACTCATCATTACATGCCGCTGGACTGGAAGTTATGATATGCTGATGTTCCTCAACCTGTGATGGGGATACATCCCAATAAACCCATTATAACAGCAAATATTATAAGTCAAACATGCATTTAATAATCTAAACTTTCAAACAGTATAGCCTAGCCAATTTGCTTTAAACATACTCAGAATACTTACATTAGCTTTTAGTTGGGAAAAATCATCTGACAGAGGCGTATTTTATAATAAAGTGTTGAATAGCTCATGTCATTGAATACTATACTGCAAGTGAAAAACAGATTGGTCACATGGGTATGCTTCTGCCCCACTGTAAAGTTGAAGAATTGGAAATCAAGTCATCGAAAGCTGAGGAATGTCATTATATCCTACTTGCCCGTCACTGCTTCTTTCAGAAATTGAGAGTGCTTCTCTGAGATCACAACATGTAAAAGCAGAAAAATATTGTAAATCATCCACTCTGGCTTTTACTAAAACATCCCTTCTTGCTGGGTGCGGTGGTGCACGCCTGTAATCCCAGCGGCTTGGGAGGCTGAGGTAGGAGGATCACGAGTTCAAAGCCAGCCTCAGCAACTTAGCAAGGCCCTAAGCATCTCAGTGAAACCCTGTTTCTAATAAAATGCAAAAAAGGGCTGGGGATATGGCTCAGTGGTTAAGTGCCCCTGGGTTTAATCCCCAGTCCAAAAAAAAGAAAAGGAATCTATTCTTGCACAGTTGTTAGCAAATATTGGGTGTTTTGCAGCTGTTGATTGCGTCATTATCATTCTTACGTCTTCTGCTAACCTGTAGCTATAAACCCCATTGCATTCACTCCAGAAACATGCCTTGCTACAATGGCAATAGGCAAAATATGTCGAAGTCACATGCAATTTGTATGTATTTCTTTGACTTGTATGAGAATGTGACTGTTCTTGAAATAATTCAGATATCCTTGCCTGCTTTCCAGAAAACAAACTTTCTCATGCCAAATTACCAGAGCAAGTCAAGACTGTCTGTTGATACTCTCTGTAGCTAATTAGGAAGAACCCTACTGCGTCATTAGTCTAGAAAGTTCAGAAGCATTTTCTAATTTTCTAATTGTCCATTAGGTCCAATTTGTTAAAAAAAAAACGATACTGACATGTACATCTTTGGAAAATATCAGAAAGAGTACTAGTTTCCAGAGAGTAGAATTACTTTTTATTATATTTTAAAATACTGAATATAATTCCATTTTTAAATAGTGAAAATATAGAGGAAAGAATACTTAACACTAAAACAGCTGCTTGTGGCTGGGGACGTACCTCAGGGATAGAATACTTGCCTAGCATGCATGAGGTCCTGAGTTCAATACCAGAAAGTAAATAAATGAAATATTTGCTTCTTAAAATTGATTTTTGTTTTTATATTTTTGTGGTATTTGGGATCAAATGCAGGACCTTGTGAATGGCTTCCTTTAAAACTAGGTTTCAATTGCCAGAAGAGCTCTTTTATTTTGCTAAGCTGATACAGTAATTCCATGTTTTAGATAGAAAAATATACATCATTACCACTTATGATTAAAGAAAAAAGTAGCATGTGAGACATTTTCATTGTCAACTATAAAACTATACATATTTCTTAAAAGATCTAAGATGGAATTGTTTTTGGCAAAGGGCTGAATTGTGCCCTCTCCCAAGTTAATATATTGAAGTTATATGCCCAGTACCTCAGAATATGACTATATTTGGAGACGGGAACTTTAAAAAATAATGTCTAAATAAAATCACTAGGGTAGGTCCTAATGATTTAAAATTGGTGCCCTTTTAAGAAGTGAAGATTAGGACTCAGATACTTAAGAGGACATAATCATACACATGGACACAGAAATGGCCACATGGGGACACAGGAAGATAGTCATCTGCAAGCCAAGGAGAGAGGCCTCAGAAGAAACCTACCAACCACTATGATCTTGAAATTCTAGACTCCATGTTTGTGAGAAAATAAATTTTTATTGTTAAAACCACTTCCTCTTCTCTTAAGTTTTTTTTCATTGAATTCAACTTAGAATAGGATAACATACTGATTTATGTCTATAAATAGGTGATTTTTACTTACTTGGCTCCTTTCTTGAAAATAAACTGTTTTTCAGGAAGTCCCTGGTTTATATAATGATACATCAGTTATTAGTTTAAAAATGATTGACATGTTATTTATTCCTTAGACACGTATCTATTCTAACAAAGGTTTGCAATGAAAAAATAAATAAATTGCCTCAAGGATTATGAAAATGTAATGAAAAGTGCTTTGTGGACGAGAAGTTCCTGAAGTAGTTGGTTTGCTCCCACAAACACTCATCCTACTTTGGGAATTCATTTTGTTATTGTGTTCATGTGCAGCCACTACATTAATCTTTCTTTTTTGTTTCTGTCATGGCCAACATAGGCACTAGCCAGCTGGCCATGGTTATTGTTCCCTAAGTAATCTTCTATTTCTTGACCTCAAATGACTGGTCTCTAGGTGAACTCAAAGATAAATGAGGTCCAGATTACAATGAGTGATTGTTCTTGCATCCAGAGTTAGGCTCCTCCGTGGTGGTTCTCACCCTCATCTGCCTTGCAGACACAGCCTTCCTTTTCTCTGAGGACCACAGACCTAATGCTATTTCTCAGTGGGATGCTGACTGTCAGGGTGACTGTTCTCCCTTCTTCCAGAATGTAGTGAGTGTCCTATTCAGATGTTGAAAAAATTCTCCTACACCCAGTTTACAGTAAGTCAACATTGCCCAGTGAGGTGACTGTGAATCATGAAGTGTAACCTCTGAGTGATTATCTTGGTCATTAACAGAATAATGAACTGTTTTTACTTCTAATCTTATATAATGGAGTTAGTGAGGGTAGAGGTATAGATGGAGGAATGAAGCCAGGAACTGTGGCCCAGCGACTTGGGAGGCAGAGGCATGAGGATCCCAAATTTAGTGCAGCCTCAACAACTTAGTGAGAGGCTGTTTTAAAAAATATAAAAATAAAAAAGGCTGAGGATGTAGCTCAATGGTAGAGTGCCTCTGATTTCAATCTGTAGTATCCCCCAAAGGGAGAATGAGATCTGATGAGAAATGAGAGCTCTCTTTCCACAGTCATTTTCTTTTTCACTGAAAATGTTCAAGTAAAAAATGTTCAAGTATCGTCTAGGAATGCTACCTGTAAGTACCAGAAAGGGAGTGAGAGTTTGAAGGGCAGAGAGGGAAGGCTAGATTGGATTATTAATACTAGGGGGAGGAGGGACAAGATGTTAAGAATATCTTGGTGATTAAAGGAAAAGAGGAATGGCAGGTGGGGCCTCCAGACATTTACAAATGTAAAATATGTCCTTGGAAGAAAACTAAATTAACCAAGGATGAGAAAAACTTCTAAAATTTGGTCAGAGAACACAATACATGGAAGGGGATATGGAAACCTTGAGGCATCAGAGTTGTGGGTAATCAGGAAGCTCCATGATTTCTAAACGTTCTTAGAAGTCCTTTGCTCTTAGTGATGCCCCTAGCTTTAAACCCAGAGTGGACTTGGCAGGGGGCAGCTAGGGAGAAAGGCTGGGTGCAAATGATAGGATGGCCTGTCTGGCAAAAGCAGAGCAGAAACAGAGCTCGTGCTCAATGGTTGGAAGTAGGATGCTGGCTTTCTGCAAAATTGCTCTGTCCCTCAACCCCTTTTTATCATAGACTCAAAGTGTATATGTAAAGGATTCATGAAACCTTATGTTATGATTTGGGTATAAGGTGTCCCCCCATATCTCCTGTGT
Source organism: Geosciurus inauris (assembly GCA_004024805.1). Taxonomy (NCBI): domain Eukaryota; kingdom Metazoa; phylum Chordata; class Mammalia; order Rodentia; family Sciuridae; genus Geosciurus; species Geosciurus inauris. The sequence goes on along the minus strand of PVHX01007315.1, from coordinate 28,090 downwards.
TAATTCAGGGATATTCATAGGTGGAACGATTGGATTGTGAGAGCTGTAACCTAATCAGACCATCCTAGTCTGAATGGTAGGCAGGTGGGGGTAGCTGGAGGAGGTGGATGGTGGGGGGCTGGGCTTGCAAGAGTGAATCTTCCCTGAAGCTCCTCCCCCTTGCTCTCTCTGCTTCCTGGTCACCATGAATGGAGTAGCTTCCCCCATGCCCTTCTACAATGGCTTGCTGTCTAACCGTGGGCCCAGAACAATGGAATTGGCCCATTATGGACTGAATATCTGAAACACTGAGGTCCACATAAAGTTTTCCTCTTCTAAGTTGTTGAGTATTTTTGTCACAGCAGTGAAAAGCTGACTAACACACCACATTTTTGCCGTAAGTTAATGCCAAACTAGACAAGTGCTACTTATTATTATTAGGTGCAATTCAAAGATTTTTATCCTAATATAAAGACTCTCCCTATTTGAAGTTATGGCTGGTTGGTCTTGATCCTTTGACTAGAGAATCATGTGATAATCATTTTAAACTCATTCTATACCTCCATTTGTCTTTAATTATCTTAATAAGACTGGCACAGTTTTAGCTGGGCACGGTGGCGCAAGCCTGTAATCCCAGCACTTAGGGAGGCTGAGATAGGAGAATCGCAAGTTCAAAGCCAGCCTCAGCAATGGCGAGATGCTAAGCAACTCAGTGAGACCCTGTCTCTACATAAAACACAAAATAGTGCTGGGGATGTGGCTCAGTGGTCGAGTACCCCTGAGTTCAATCTCCAGTACCAAAAAAAAAAAAAAAAGACTGGCACATTTTTATATAAAAAACTAATTTTCACTATGTTTTAAAATTGCTATGAAATCAAACTGAAATCTTTATTGTGTGCAGGAAAAAACATTGGGAATTTCTGTCTAACATAGGTCTTGGAGATTCCATTCAACTTCTGTTTAAGGGCTTGAGATGTATTTAAGAGCATTTGCCTACCATGTGCAAGGCCCTGGGTTTGATCCCTAGCCTTGCAAAAATAAATGAACAAACAAATAAATAACAAAAACAGCATAGAACATCACAGTAGTAGAATTCCCTACTATTAAGAGCTAGCTATTTATAAATGAGCATTAATTTGTTGTTTAATAAGTACAAGAGAAAGCATCTAGCCTGAAAAGGGTGATAAAAATGACATTTGTGTGAAATGTTGGAGAATCTTAAACAAACTAGCCTCATTCTGATGTCTATAGCTTTGGCTTTTTTCCTGCAAAGGATTTAAAGTTTAATTTTAGTTCAAGGTTTAAGTTGTTTGTAATTAGATGGAGTGGAAAGAAAACTTATTTTGAAAATATTTCTCAGGTTTCTACTTACGATTTCAGTCCTCAAAGCTCTTTCAATTAGTTTTCAAAGTACTTTGATACCTTATAAATTTGAAGTTTTACTAATGTAAATTAAAGCTAAGGGAAAATGATGTGTTTACCACAAATATAATTTTCCCTCAATTAATCAAAGGAATTTTTTCATGTTACTTTTGAAATCTTCTTATTCCTTCTTGTATTCAGGAAAATGTAAACATTTATTGAGCAATCAACAATCAATTCATCTTTGCTTCTGGTAGCATGCCTTTTTCTATTTAGGTATAATTTCCATGGTATAGCAGAAAAAGGAATAAATCTAGAGTTAAGGAATATGACTTATGCACAAAGGAACTTTGGAAAAATTTTTTGGGTATAGGCAGAAAAGATTTTTTTGGTACAATCTACTTTATTTAGTTACTTGTTTTTGATTGGAAAACTTCCCCCAAAGCAGGGAGTTTGAATATGGAATAGGAATTAGATGATTTTAAGAAATTGTTGATTTTTGTCAGATATGACTAGTTTGTGTTTATATAAGAAATTGTATGTATATTTTAGAGATGCAGCCTGAAGGATTTGTGAAGAAATCCTGGGGTGCCTGGAATTTGCTTTAAAATACTTTTGCAAAGGACAATAAAATTAGATGACTCATTTTTAAGATTTCTTCTTTTGTGTATATCTGATATTTTTCAAAATAAAATGTTAAACAAAAGCAAAACCAGGGATAGGTATTCCCTGGCCTACACTCTGTAGCTTTGGGTATGTCACCTAATTATTCTATTTTTCTGACTTTGAAAACAAAATCGACAACCAAAACAAACTAAATCCAGCAAAAAACAAAACCCCAGAACTGCCTGTGAAGATCAAATTAATCTAATTCATATGAAAAGACTTGGAAAAAAGTAGAAAGTGATTTTCTAGAATAAGGCGTATATTATTATATAAACATATAATCACCCAACTTTGGCCTATCCTCATGCAAATAATTGTTTTAGGAAGCAAATTTAAAAATTGTGATAGATCTAAAGGAGATTGACTGAGAAGATGAACATCTGGAAGTCATGTCCTATGAGAACGGCCAAAACGCTGGGGAGCTTTAGGGTAGAAGGGGAAGATTCCTCAAAGGCTTGGGGGATTTGGAGCCTGCTAGTTTTTGGTAATATTTGAAGAGTTTTGGAAATAGAATAAGTGTAGTTCTGTAAGAGAGCAGTATCATCAATTTATGAGAGATAGAGTGGAAGGTCTGGATTTGGAATTTGGAAGAACTTACTGAGAATTTTCTCCAGATAGAATTCAAGTGTCTGTAAAATAAGACTTTCTCTGTGGGAGAAGTTTCTGAGGAAGTTCTTGCCCAACTGTGGAGCCTTGCAGAGATGTTTGTCGTTAGTGGGAGGTAAATCCCTGGGCCTGAGAAGTCCTCCAGCTGTCTGTGGTTTCATTGATCCCTGTGGCTCCATATCGTTCAACTTTTCATTTTATCCAGGACAATATTCTTTCTCCACATTCCTTTCTTCTCCCCCTAGTCTCCTAATTCCCTTCTTCTTGAATCTTTAGTCAACTTGCCTGTTTGGGGGCACCTTAGTTAATTCAGTGTATTATACTATCACATTTTCTCTTTCTTCACATTTTGTTAAATACACAGAGAAGAAGTGGTGTAAAATTAATTTATAATAACTATTGGACTAGGGAGGTGTAGCTCAGTGATAGAGCACCTGCCAAGCATGTGTAGGCCTTGAGTTCCATTCCCAGCACCAAACATATAATTATTGAGCATTTTCTGCATGTCAGGCAATATTTTTGGGTACTGAAGATACAGTATTGAACAAAATATGGAAAATATCCTTGCTCTTATGATATTATATTCCAGTGGAAGGAGACAGAAAACTGACTAGTAATAATATATTTGTTAGGTAGTGTCTAAGAGAAAAATATTTGAGAGTAAAGGAAATGGGGTGCAGAGAAGGGGATGTCTCCCTGTTAAGTAAGCTAGAGAGGAAAGCCTTTTGCTTAGATGATGTTTGAGATAGACATCTGAAAGAAGTAAGAAAATAAAATGTGGATATCAAAGGAAAGAATATTCCATATGTAGGGACCAGTGAGGACAGAATTTTCAGGTGGGACTTTTTTTTTTTTTTTTATACCAGAGTTTGAACCCAGGGGCACTTAACCACTGAACCACATCCCCAAACCCTTTTTTGTATGTTATAGAGATAGGATCTCACTGAGTTGCTTAGTGCCTCGCTAATTTGCTGAGGCTGGCTTTGAACTCATGATCTTCCTGCCTCAGCTTCCTGAGCCACTGGAATTACAGGTGTGCTAATTTTGCTTGTTGATTAACACTAAGGGGGTCATTGTGGCGGGAGTAGGGTAAGCAAGGGGAGCTATGGGAACTCAAGTCAGAGGTGTGTGTGTGTGTGTGTGTGTGTAGGGTGCAACCGGGACTCTGTAATATGCAGAGCCTCGTAAAGGTTTTGGCTTTACTCCTAGAGAGATGGTTCCCCCTGGAGGGCTATGACATGTTTTAAATTGCACTTTAAATAGGTTTTCTTTCAATTAGAATGTGCCACTTTTGGAAGTGCAAGTTTTAAAAACAATCTTAGAGTAAAGCAGTGAAGATGAATATGACATTATCTTTGATTTATTTGAATAATTATTTCTTGAGCATCTACTCCAGGGCAGATGTAGTACTCAATTCTGGGAGAAAGAAGTCTCACCCAGGTTCCTGCCTTTGAGACCACCCATCTCATGCCTTATCTTTTCTTTTTTCTTTTGGTACTAGAGATTGAACTTAGGGGCACTTGACCACTGAGCCACATCCCCAGCCCTATTTTGTGTTTTATGTAGAGACAGGGTCTCACTGAGTTGTTTAACGCCTCGCTGTTGCTGAGGTTGGCTTTGAACTCGGTTCTCCTGTCTCAGCCTCCCTAAGTGCTGGGATTACAGGCTTGCGCCACCGTGCCCAGCTAAGCCATGTCTTCTTGGTGCTGTGATTTTTAAAGTACACAATAAGCATAACAATAATAACAAAAATGTCTCTGAGCTGGGTGCGGTGGTGCACATCTGTAATCACAGCACTTTGGGAGGCTGAGACAGGAGAATTGCGAGTTCAAAGCCAGCCTCAGCAATAGCGAGGCATTAAGCAACTCAGTGAGACCCTGTCTCTACATAAAACACAAAATAGAGCTGGAGATGTGGCTCAGTGGTCGAGTGCCCCTGAGTTCAATCCCTGGTACCAAAAAAAAAAAAAAA
>PVHX01007315.1:0-23406 GCA_004024805.1 Geosciurus inauris | reverse complement strand
AAACCAAGCATTATAAAACAGAAGAAGCCTCTTTCCTGAGACAAGTCAGTTTCAGAAAGACTGTCACTAAATTAATCTGTCAATTGTTCAGGTGACAGGCTGCCAGTGGTCACTGTCAGCAGTGGCGCTGTCTTAGCACCCTTTCCTCCAGGAGCTCTGTTTTGTCTGTCTCTGGATTTGTGCTAACTGAAAGTTTGTAAATTGAGAACTTAGTATTGTACGCATTAGATGGCAGGTTTGACACTAACAATGAAGAGCTTGTGTGATTTGAAAAGTAGAAATGATAACATTTACCGAGCACTATGTGCTAGGTACTATTCTAAACACTTCCTATTTTTGACTCATTCTACTCTTGCAAATCTGTGAGGTACATTATTATCCCTATTTTCCAATATGGACGTCAGCAACTTTACAAAGATGTTTACTTGGCAAGCAGAGGAGCCGGGATTCAAATCAAAGCAGTCTAATCCACAGAGATCATGTTCCAGACCACCATACTAACAAAGTTTCTTTATAATCTAAGGACATTTTGCCCAACAGAACTTGGTTGTCGAGGTCTTACAGGAATCTGAGCATGGCTTTGAAGAATGGATAAAATAATGCTAATGTGACAAAAATCTTACCTTTTATTACTGACTTTTTGAATGTCAAGTTCTATGATGGGGGCAACTTGGAGTACTCAAGATGTGTGAGTATAGACTTTTCTTCCTATGAAGACATATTCTTGTCTCTTTCAATTTGGGAAGTTTTAGTTCTGCTTAATGTGATTTTCTTGCCTGAAGTAGTTATATTCATTACTCTGCCAGACTCTGAAGAAATTCCTGTTCTTTAGTCCTAGCTTACCCCAAAAGTTCTGTCTATGATGTTTTAGTGGTTCAGGAGCTCCTCAAAACAGCTCATGTAGCTGAGCGCAGAGCCGGTGCCTGCAATCTCAGCTCCTTGGGAAGCTGAGGCAGAAGGATCACAAGTTGAAGGCCAGCCTGGGCAACTCAGTGAGACCTTGTTTCAAGATGAAAAATTAAAAGGAGTGTAGCTCAGTGGTAGTGTGCTTGCTTTGCTATAACTACAAAAACAAAACAAAAAACTCCATCTCATTTAAGGCTTATAATAATAATATAATAATAAATATAATAAATATAATATAAAAATAATAAATATAAATATAATAATAAGGCTTATAAGGTTTCTATATGGCTTATAGAGAAATGAAGAGGCCCCTGGGAAAAGATGAGCTAACAAGTGACCACCTAACATGTGACCTTGGACAAGTTACTCCATTTCTTTGTAATACGATTCACTCAGCTATAAATGAGAATAATAATAGTAGCTACTTCGTGGTATTTTATTATTATGAATTAATGTATTAAAGAAGTTGGAACATTTTATGACGCAAACTAAATACTAAGTTAAAAATAAATTTACAAATAGTATTTACTGTTTACAATTTCAAAAATCAGGCATTGTCACTTAGGTATTAAATCGTGTAAGAATCATAGAACTAGCTGATGTGGTTGAGAACATCTGTAATCTCAGTGACTCAGGAGGCTGAGGCAGGAGTATCCCAAGTTTAAGGCCAGCCTGGGCAACTTCGTGAGACCCTATCTCAAAATACAAAATAAAAAGTAAAAAGGGCTGAGGGTATAGATCAGTGGTAGAGCACCCCTGGGTTCAATCCCCAGTTTGAAAAAAAAAATCACAGGGGCTAGGGCTGTAGTTCAATGGCAGAGCCCTTGCCTTGTAGGCGTGAGGCACTGGGTTCTATCCTTAGCACCACATAAAAATAAACAAATAAAGGCATTTTGTCCATCTCTAATTACAAAAATTTTTTTTTAAAAATCACATAACTAAATGTGCCCAAAACAGCACCCTCACAGTCTTTAAATCACTTTTTTTGTGTGTGTGTGTGGTGCTGGGGATTGAACCCAGGGCCTTATGCATGTGAGGCAAGCACTCTACCAACTGAGATACATCCCTAGCCCCTTTAAGTCACTTTTTACAAGACCCTCTTAAGTAAGGATATATTGCCCTTCATATTTTTCTAGTGAGAAGCTAAGACTCAAGTGAGATGCTCTTGACCACCCATCTGAAGGTCAGTTAAAGGTGAATTCAGTCTTGGACTTCAGCACACAACTTTAGACTATGTCTCCAGACTTCTTTTTCTACCATTCTGAAGTGTCTTTTTAGTTCTTCTGACTCATGAAGTGGTAACCAGAAGCATTGTGGTATGATTGCCATCTTGACCCAACTTGTCTACATCTGAGAAGGTGGGGTGTTCCAGCAAACTTGGATCCTCCTATTTTACCTTCTACAATTTTTTGTTTTTCCCCAAAATGGCATATTTTAAGCGATATTTTGGTCACTTAAAAATCAAGTTAAAAAAGTAAGGATAAGGCAAACAATCTCTTGAAAACAAGGGAAGTTACTTTTTATTCTGTTCGATGAAACAATGCCACCTACTGGATTTTCTGTAGATAGCAAGGATAAGAAAGAAGCAGAGGAAGCATGAAGATACAGATGGAAAATGCTAGAATAAATGGAGAATGAAGAAAGGGATGATATTAAGATGAGTCTGTTTACTACTTCAGACTCTGGCACACTTAAAAGCTCTTCAGTGGAATATTACACTGAAGGGTGACCTCCACGAAGGAATTTTAATTTTTTATTTTGTACTTCATAGTTTTGTACTCTTGCTCTCATTGTAAAGTTAATGCGCTAATATTTTGTGGAAATTAAAATAACTTTTAAAAAAAGATACAATTTTTTATAAAAACATTTTTATGGGCAATTTGGTTAACTTCGCTTGTCTCCTAGAAATGGGAGAATTAACAGGTATATTAATGAAGTGAAATTCAGAAGAAACTACAAATTTCAAAAAATATAAGGGGGGCTGGGGTTGTAGCTCAGTGGTAGAGCGCTTGCTTTGCAGGTGTGAGGCACTGGGTTCGATCTTTAGCACCACATAAAAAAATAGAGATATTTGTGTCCATCTACAACTGAAAAAAAATTAAAAAAAATATAAGAGAATGATCCATTCATTAAAGTTAACATTTTATTTTAAAATTAGATAGTCATTAAAATGGCTCAAAATTCAAAAAGTATCAAAAAAAAGTATGCCATGAAAACGCTCCCTTTCTGTCTCTGTCCTCTAGCTACCCAGTTCCTTTTTCAGAAGTGTTATCCTCCCACTTGTCCTTCGCAAGACATCTCAGGTGTTTACCTTACTATAAAACTAAACCTATTATTATATAACCTATTATATACTGCTTCATCCCCCTGAGTTGAGTCGCTGGGATTACAGGCATGCACCGCTATGCCTGGCTAGATTTTGTGTGTTCTTCCCCTCGACCCGTTTAAAAAAAAATGTTTATTTGGCTTTTAGGTCAGTTTTTGCCTAATTTCTTTATTTTGTGATTAAGAAAATGGTACAGAGAAATAAGATGCATATGAATTTGACAAAGTCATTCTTAAATACTTGTATGAACCTCAAACTATGGTAGGGATTGTAAAAATTACCTAATTACTTAGAACATTAGTGGGGCAGATTCTACCTGGGGACATGCAAATAAAAGGAGTTAGTGACATTTAAAAATTTGGTTCCATCAGAAATTCACAGGGAAGATCTAATTACTTAAAAAACATTACTGACACCAGATCGCTTTCAGTATTTGGTTATAATGAGAAGTGACATCATTAGCATTGTTAAGACCCTCACAAATGCCAGAGGCATTGTATAAAAAATTAGAATATCCATCAATAATGGCAAAACTTCATTTAGCGTCAAGGCCTCTGAGTCATAACTACAATGCTTGCTCAGTATTTATATTTCAAATAAAAGAATCCAAAATGAAGGACTCTACTGCAAATATATGAAGATTTTTTTTTTTTGAATAGAACAACAGCATTTTCAGTTCAGACAATATGCTTCAAGCATATTGATTTGTCCCTGAGGCATGGCTTCTGTCTTGGAGAAAACAGAGCCAAACAGGGATTCTCCTGTCAAAGTGTATGATTTATTAATGTGTGGAGCACAGCTGCTAATGGGTTTCCATTAAAAACTTAAGATCAACGGGAGAAAAGAACAGGTACTATCAAGCCCCTCAAATTTTTGTTTTGGCACTTTTTTAAAGATTGGGAAAACATACTGAAAAATTGGCATACTGAAAAGGAGTTTGGCTATTTTGGCATCAAAGTTATTAAATACATCTTTAAGATATTTATATATTTCATTTATAGTATACTAAAACCATATGGCAGAATAGTTAATAATATCAGAAAATGTTTGTGTTACTGTATTGAGTAAAAAAGCACATTAAAAAAGAAAATGTGGTCAGGAGCGGTAGTGCATGCCTGGAATCCCAGTGGTTGGAGAGGCTTCTACAAGAGGATTGAAAGTTCAAAACCAGCCTCAGCAATTTAGTAAGACCTCAGCAACTTAGTAAGACTGTCTCAAAATAAGAAACAGAAAGGGCTGGGGATGTAGCTCAGTGATAGAGTACCCCTGGGTTTTATTCCTAGTACCACACACACACACACACACACACACACACACACACACACACAGAAAATGAACTATAAAGATTTAATTTGATTAAAAAGAAAAAAATATATATGAAAAGGGAAAACATTTAAAGCTCTACATAAAAATTTTGATAGAAATTTTTCCCATGCTCGTTTCTGCATTTTATAAATGAAGATAATGACAGAACCTACTTTGTGGGCATAAGTGTTAGCAATTATTATTATTGTCTTTATTGTTATCTGCAGTTTTATACAGTATTTTATTTTGCTTCTCTTATTTTCCTAATTTGTTGAAATCAACATTAATAAATTTTGTAATAGAATTCTTCTTTGTAGCCAATGCTGCTGTCACAATTTCTTGTTTGTTTGGGGCTCATCATCTGCAGTTAGCTCAGCTGGTTGATTTTTGTTTCCTTTATGCCTGATGCTTTTCCTGTCCCATGTCAGTGCTTAGTAAGTCATTGATGAGTGAAGGAAAGCTAAATATATATTCAAAGTGATAATTAGTCACTCAGTACTTTGTGGATGAGTTTGATGCGTTGTGTCACCTACCGATGTTACTCCCACTTGGTAAATGAGAAAAATGAGCAGATGTACAATGAGCAAATTGTGAGGTCAGGATCCTAATCCAGTTAATCTTACTATAGTGTACTCTTCCCATCAAAAAATGAGAAAGAATGCCAGGCGTGGTGGTGCATGCCTGTAATCCCAGCACTTTGGGAGGCTGAGACGGGAGAATCACGAGTTCAAAGCCAGTCTCAGCAAGGGTGAGGTGCTAAGCAACTCAGTGAGACCCTGTCTCCACATATAACACAAAATAGGGATGGGGATGTGGCTCAATGGTTGAGTGCCCCTGAGTTCAATCCCTGGTACCAAAAAAAAAAAAAAAAAAAAAAAGAGGAAAAATGATCAAAGTAATACTATATAAGGGATTACACCAATAACACAGGAACTTTTTGCAATATTTATTGGATTACAAAGTGAAACTGACAGGAATGAAAGAGAATGTGTGTCACATGCAGCTTTATAGATGGGTTTGTGGGTGCACATTTCAATGTTCTCATAATTTCCTAGATAGTTTTTATGTTACCAACTTTAATCTTGTATTTATTTTATCTCTTTGCATTCCCTCTTCTTCATAAAATAAAATTAAAATGATTTTTCCATCAGTTTCTTACATACTGCCTTTTTGGGGGAGGAGAGCTTTTAAACAAGCAGGAATCTAAAGTATTAACAACAAGACAAATAGCTAAATTAAGTAGTTTTACCTGCCCAATATATAAGTGGTGACCCTCGATAACCATCATTTGTTCACTTCAAGCTCTGCCTATGAAAGCTGTGGTTAACAAGGTCTTGCTTTCACTCCCACCCCATTTTTTCAGCCTTTAATCCTTCTCCTTCTTTCTCCAGAGTTTTGTGCACAGGAGCATGGCAGAATTTATGTCTCTAACTCTGACAACAGATATTTTTTCTTGTGACTGGGGATTGAACCTAGGAGTGCTCAACCACTGAGTTACATTCCCAGTTCTTTTTATTTCATTTTGTAACTAGTTCTAGCTAAATTGTCCAGGCTAGCCTTGAACTTGCCATTCTCCTGTCTGAGCCTCCTGAGTTGCTGGGATTACAGGTGTGTGCCCTGCCCTTGAGAACAGATTTAAGCAATGAGATGGAGCTTTAACAGATGGCTAATTCTCCTAACCTGACATCAGGTGCTCCTGTCCCAAATTTAAGACTTGAAAGGAATATGTATTCTCTGCAAGAATTCTTACTTATAGTGAACTGAAAATTATCCCTCTTCTTTCTTCTTCTCTCCTTTCCTTCTTTACTTCCTTCCTTCCTTTCTTCTTTTTCCCTTCTACTTGAAAATATAGGCAGCCTCAATTAAAATTTTAATCAAATGATTGAATATTTGCTGGAAAAAATTAGAGATGTTTGGAGAACCAGATTCATGTTGTCTTTCTCCTTTCTGTTTATTTTCATTGGGGTTGTTTTGAGGTAGCAGAGGAAACCCTTGACTAGAAGTCATAGGATCTGGATTCCACTCCCTTTGATTTCTGTATCACTGTGTCTCCTCATCTTTAAAACAATAGCTTCGGGCATATAAATGCTCTCTCTGCTCTGAACTCTTCTAGTTTCATTGTACATTGTAGGTGTGTGTATGTGTGTATATAAGATGACAATGAGCCAGGCGTGGTGGCGCATGCCTGTAATCCCAGCACTTTGGGAGGCTGAGACAGGAGAATCACGAGTTCAAAGCCAGCCTCAGCAACAGCGAGGTGCTAAGCAACTCAGTGAGACCCTGTCTCTAAATAAAACACAAAATAGGGCTGGGGATGTGGCTCAGTAGTCGAGTGCCCCTGAGTTCAATCCCTGGTACCAAAAAAATAAAAATAAAAATAGAACTCGGAGTTGGAATTCAGTAACAAGCTTTATTGTTTCAAACCTAATTTATGTGTCAGATGTAATTTAGATGACTTCAGACTATTTATATGAAACGAGGATGGGTTTTGATAGCTTTTGATTAGATAAGCCTGAGGGCTATTTTCCAGAATTTTCTGGCTTATTGAACTAATATTTATATCTAGCAAGAACCAGAACACATGTCTAAGGGTTATCTATGTAGACATCTGCTGTTAATCCTCTTCCTCTTCCGTGGTGGACAAATCTGCTTGTTCCAGGAGGGCCTGGCGTGCATCTCCTTATTATGGCCTTTTCCTAATTGTTAAGAAATAATATATTACATTAGCTGCTTTGTACTGTTTCTCATCTCTTTGTTCACTCCCAGAATACTGCAGAAGTATTTTCATTTCCAGTTGGAAATGAGATTTTCAACTGAGAAAGTGATTTTTGCAGTTGGCGTACCTGTCAAACATAATATTTTCTTTAACCTGTGTAAATCAAACTATCCATTCCGTCATAAATTTAAAAAATGCAAACATTTTATTTCTTTATCATAAAAATAATGGGAAATTACTACTAATAATAAGACTTTTAATGACTGTTACATAGGGGTATTCTTAACTTTAAGAGTCTAGGAGCTTATAAATGCTAATTTTGTCTTTATGTCCATCTCCTCTCCCACTAATTGGGACCTCTGAATGGGCAGATCCCTGAATAGGATAGTTGCTTGCACATGGAATTGGGAATGTTCTCAAGCTTATGTTTTAGCATAGGGGGAATAAAAAGAAAGAAAAGAAAAGATTGGCTTGTTTATAGTGATGCAAGAGGTGGCACAGCCATTGCTGGCCTGGGGAAGATGACACCTTACCTTTAGGAAAATAACATCTAGTACATGTAGCTCTCTCTCTCAGGGTTGATTGAATTTTAGGAAAAAGCACCTCACTGAGAAAGACACAGTCTCAGTCAAGAGTGTGATAATTAAGGATTGATAAAAGTTATTCCACAATATTTAAGCAAATGTGAACCAGTTAGAATAAATTAGGTTATGCTGCAGTAACAAATGGCTCCAGAACTTAGAGGTTTGAAAGCACAAAGATTTCTCTTTTATCTCTACCACATGTGCATCTTGGGTTGGTGGGGGCTCTGCTCTACACTGTTCTCATTTAGGGTATAGCCTAGCAGAGCTTCTACCATCTAGAACATTGCCACCCATCATGGCAGTATCAAGGAACATGGCAAGATGTGTTTCTGAGAGTGAAAACTCCCTGGGAATGATTAATGCTTCTACAAATACTTCATTGACCAAAGCAAGTGCAGGAAAAGGTAGTCTCACCTGTATCCAGGAGGGGGAGAACCAAAGATATTGGTGAATTGTACCAACCACAGCCAAAAAAAGTTAATAATATTTCTGATTACTATTTAATATCAAAAATTTAAAAGTAATAAATTAGTTAAGAAAGAGCTGGGCGCAGTGGCGCACGCCTGTAATCCCAGCACTTCGGGAGGCTGAGACAGGAGAATCACAAGTTGAAAGCCAGGCTCAGCAATGGCGAGGCGCTAAGAAACTCAGTGAGATCCTATCTCTATGTAAAAACACAAGATAGGGCTGGAGATGTGTGGCTCATTGGTCAAGTACCCCTGAGTTCAATCCCCAGTACCAAAAAAAAAAGAAAGACCATAGTAATCAATCACAAAAAATTCATTTGATCAATTGCTGGATTGCTGAGTGAGGACTACAATTTCTGATAGGTAACTCTATAGCAGTCCATTCTAAGAAGTGTACCTAAGAAGTAACAGCGAGGCGCTAAGCAACTCAGTGAGACCTCATCTCTACATAAAACACAAAATAGGGCTGGGGATGTGGCTCAGTGGTCAAGTGCCCCTGAGTTCAATCCCTAAGTTAAAAAAAATAAAATAAATAAGTGTACCTAAGAATGGATCCATGAGTATCAGCTTGAAGAGGCCAGAAATCAGAAACTAAAGTTTTATTTTCTGAAGGTATCTATTAATTACACATTATCATTGCAAAGGAAAAACTTACTTTCGTTGTAAGTGGGCGAAACAATTCAACATGAATATATTAATAGACACAGAACCCCTTAATCCCCAAGAATTCGGCTTGATTCCATTTTGAGAAATACAATCATATAATCCTTATGGTAAGTGATGGTTCCATTATAATGCGCATTTTACAGATGAAGAACTGAGGTTTAGTCACCTTTCTCAGGTTGCATAGGTCAGAAGTGACAGAGCCTTGCCTAGAACCTGTGGTTGTTTGATCTGGAAGTGCATACTCTCATCCATATTCTCTGCTACCTTGAAGCAAGACTAGGCTTGGTGCAACACTCGACACTGAGTTGGTCAGGAGACAGTGATTGGGAGAGAGTCAATGCAGCTGGTCAGCTGGAGGGGAGTCACTGATCTTATCATTCTGCAGTCATCACAACCAGAACAAGGAAGTGTTTTAAATTAGCAATTTTCTGGACTATAGTTACAAACACCCAGTTATTATTGTTTTTCCTGGGCTTTGCAAGAGGCTTTGCAAGAGGCTTTGCTGAGGCCATGAGCCAGGAATATCCCAGAAGACAACACCAGAGCCCTTCCGGGAATGGAGCCTTTTCTGGGCAGAGCCTGCCTCCTGATGCCTGGATGTGATGGGGTAGAGGGTGGGTCAGCTTTTATGAGCTGGAGCCCTGGAGATGCGAACAGGAGAGTGATAGCCTGCTGCCTGCCAAAGTCCGAACAGGGTGTAATGGCAGAGGCCAGGAGGATTCTTGTAAATTGAAGACTGCCTACAATTGGATTAAGACACAGACAACTAATGGACCTTAAAAAGAATGTTTAAATCAAATCACCAAATGAAGAAGATGGCGCTTGGAAAGAAATAGAAGGCAAACAGGGTTACATTCTCTAATTTATAAATAAACAAAGTCTGTTCAGCAATTTGAGAATGATAGCAAATCAACTAATTTTGGAATTCATAACTAAAAATCTAAATTTCCTTAAAATTGAGTCTCAATTGCTGCTGGGTTCTTTGCCACATAACACAGATTGTGTTATTGAATTCACAGCAGCCTTAGGAGGTAGGTATTATTATTCCCTTTTAAGCTAGATCAACTGAAACCTACAGAGATTACATAGAAAATTTCCCTGCACTATTAAACTGGAAAGGAGTGATATTATTCTTCCAACATCTACTTTTTTTTAATTTAATTTTTTTATTTTATTTGTTCTTGTTCTATCTACTTTCTTTTGAAACACACTTGCTCAGGAGACTGTGTTCAGTGGATCGATTCTTTTCAGGTTGAAGAATAACAGCTTTCCTCAAAGTCATCTCTCAAACACCCTTTCCAGACAATGTTCCCAGTTAACACTGGTACAAACTTGGTACAAAAACAGCAAAATGGTAAATTCCATGGCCTGATTCTCTCCTATGAATGGAACTGCATGCTTATTAAGTCCACATTATCTTTGCATAATATTTTATGCTCCTTGGGGGTAGGGACCATAACTAAACAGTTATTTAACCCCCATTATTCTTAACATGATGCCTTTAATTAAGGGCTGATTTTATGAAGTGTAGTTATTTTATGGCTAGGCATTTTATGTAGCTCGTTAAGAGATGACATATGTCCAAAATTCTAATGAAAATCTTTGTCTCGTGAGTCTGCCATCACATAAGATGCTTACAATTTGTTATGACTTATGCCACAAAATGACTGGAATCTAAAATCATTTAACAATATTTTCATAATCTTGAAATATGGAAAGGAGAAGCCTGATGGCATCTGGAGTGAAGCTGCATAGGGGTTTTAATTGTATTGTTTCCAGACAGCAGGAAAGTACATATTTAACATAGATGTTATCCTGATGGAGTCCAATATTAATTTATAAAATGAAAATAATCAGGTGTAATTTATAAAAACTAGCCAGAGCACTCATGGGCCTGTGACATAAGCTTGCAGGGCCACGATGGTCAGGTAGACTTAGTTCACATCCAGGCTCTCTCACTGGTAGCCACCCTGCCTTTAGAGATTTGCACAATCACCTTGAAACTTACTTTAAAAATGCCATGTCATGGAGTTTGTATTTGTAATTCCTTCCTTAAGGGGATTTTCTGAGAAGCCATGTGTATAAAACATCTAAACCTCCAATGCAGGCATAAAGTAACCAGTGATTATTGTTACTACCGTTGTGGAAGCCCAGTCAGTTTCATAAGTAACAAATCTAATGCAGATGACATCTTTTTGTACTTTTGGAGAATGTGTTGTGGGAAGTAGGAGAGCTTTAAGATATCCATTAATCTTATGATAGGACTTAAAATATTTGATTCCACTTAAAATATTTGATTCTACTAAATTCTCCAAGTCACTCTGCCTTCATTGACTCTTGCCTTTACATCACATGGCATTTGCCAATGGATTCACATAGGCCTACCTTTTTCACTTTCTTCTTCACATTTTTGGCTCTAATCAGAAATCAGAATAGAGGAAGTTGGGAGATGGAGATGGAGAAGTACTCATGTACTCGTGGGTTATGGGTAGTTGATCACAGAGGATCAAGTCTATGTCACCTGTCATGGATAATGGCATTAGCAATCTTCAAGGCTGTTGGAGAGGCTGGTAGCTGCCTTTGCCTATTAACAAACAAACACACGCCAAAAAATCATATGTACATTGGTAAACCATGTACATATGAAATCTCGACTATGCCAGCTTTCTACCTGTGGTTCATTTGCAAAAATGAACATAAAATTTTAATGGGAAGCTGAGCATACTGGCACACACTTGTAATCCCAGTGACTTGAAAGGCTGAGGCAGGAGGATTACAAGTTCAAAGCCAGCATCAGCAATTTAGTGAGGCTCTAAGCAACTTAGATTCTGTCTCAAAATAAAAAAGAAAATGGACAGGGGATGTAACCAAGGGGTGCTTTACCTGGTTACTGGAGGGTTCTGCTGGAGGGTTATTTAATTTTATTAAATAAATAATAAAATAAAAGATAAGAATTTTAAAAATTAGTGGGATTGTATGCATTTTGTGTTTATATGTTTAAACAATGAAAATAAACAGTTTTTCTTAATGAAAGCCAAGTGGTCCCTGATGAAGGGAGAGACAGACAGATCAATGAGCCAGAATAGAATCCAGAAAAAAAATCCAGTTTTATGATAAATGGGTAACTGCCTTAAGTCAGTAAAGGGGTTGCACACAGAAAACAGCCTTATTTTCTCCCACCTTTCATTCAAACAAGTCTGCAATTTTTTTTTTTTCCCTGCCCTTGGAGATCATCTCAAGTCTTCTTCCTGCTTTCTGGTCACTTCCATGTGATCAAAATGGTCTCATTTTCAGACATTGAAAAGTATAGGGCATATGTGTCAAACCTTTATTCTCATTAAAGAGAATATCCAATTTAAAGGCATTGCCTCCTTTCTGCTAGATCTGACGTATGCTGACTCTGGCATCAATGGGGCGAGGAGTGTGGCCTATTTTTCATATTCTTCCCGTACCCTCCTAGGGTAGAGAGAAAAAGGATAACGACTAGAGAAATTTAGGTAACAGCATCTTCACCTTTTGCTGTGTTACTTTCCTGGCTACCTCACATCCTCTTCATTTCAGGTATTGAGATGCGTTTGTGAGAGGCTACTGGAGTTTTGAAGATCTTCAAGTATAGAAAGATCCACTTGAGGGGCTGGGGTTGTGGCTCAGTGGTACAGCGCTTGCCTCACATGCTTGAGGCACTGGGTTCGATCCTCAGCACCACATTTAAATGGATGAATAAAATGAAGGTCCATCAACAAATAAAAAAAATTTAAAAAAAAGATATACTTGATTGCTTAACAATGTTTGTGATAGGGAAAATTATTAGCAAGTAAAATGTACATTAATAAATATGAAATTGATATTTTGTGAAAGAAGCATTCAAACATCCAAATACTACTTATTCATGAAAATTGATCTTATAGATATGTATTTATTGACATAAAAAGGCATTTGTGACACAGAAGGAATAACAATTGAGTTATAAAAACATGTATGGCCTAAGTATGTTTTTGCAAAAAGTCTACAACTTGACCATAGTTAACTTAATTTTTTTGGTACTAGAGATTGAATCCAAGGACACTTTACTATTGAACTATATCCCCAGCCCTTTTTATTTTTATTTGTTATTTTGACACAAGGTCTCATTAAATTGCAGAGGCTGGCCTCAAACTTGCTGTCCTCTGACTCAGCCTCCTGACTCACTGGGATTAGAGACTTGCACCACTGTGCCCAGCATCATAGTTAACTCTTGAGTCTTTTTATGGATCAGTTTGACTTATATGGTGATGTTTATATTCTGAATGTTTTATACTGAGCATTGGTTATTTTTATAAGGAGATAGTATAAAAAACCTTTTAAAAAGATCAGAATTTTCTTTTAAAAATTATTTAGTAAATCAAATTAAAAGAAAACAAATGAAATGATCATTTGGTACATTCTTTTTCCTTCTAGTTTTTTAAAAAAATTCTCTTTACTGCCATCTGGTGGTAGAGCATTTGTTTACTTCTTTACTATTTGAGACTATGGTTTCTTTCCCAACAAAGATAGAATTTTCTTCCTAAAGGTCTTGAAAAAAACCACCAGGGACATGCTAATAAATGTTTAACAGCCAGTTCTCCAAAAAGCAATATTTATATATATTCATAAATTTCTGATCAACTTTGCTTAAATAAAGGATGCACACAACTTATAAGTAATAAAGTAGAAATACCCTTTATTTATTTATTTTTTTGGTACTGGGGATTGAACTCAGGGGTACTCGACCACTGAGCTACTTCCCCAGCCCTATTTTGTGTTTTATGTAGAGACAAGGTCTCACTGAGTTGCTTAGCGCCTCGCCATTGCTGAGGCTGTCTTTGAACCCGCGATTCTCCTGTCTCAGCCTCCCTAAATGCTGGGATTACAGGCTTGAGCCACCACGCCCAGCTAGAAATACTCTTTATTTAAATTGTATACAGCTGCCAGGTATGTTGGCCCAGGCCCGTAATCTCAGCTTTTCTGAAGGCTGAAGCAAGGAGTTTTTAAATTCAAGGCCAATCTTGGCAATTTTAGCAAGAGCCTGTTTCAAAATAAAATAAAAAGGGCTGGGGCTGTAGCTCAAAGGTAGAGCACTTGACGAGTATGTGCTAGGCCCTGGGTTAAATCCTCAGTATCACACACACACTCACCCACAAGTTGTAAGTAGCTTATTTATCAGACTAAAATGCTTTCATTGATTTTTGATGAACTCTTGTATCTGTAGCCAAGCTATAACTGCAATTCAACCACGATTTGACACATGAATTTATATTCCAATCTACTACACTAAACCTTTGCCTCTTGTCATTAAATCTGATTTGTGATCTACTCTTTGGCTATTTCTCCCTCTTGTACAAATTATATCCATTAAACCAAAATTTCTTAGCTTTAACACTAAATCAAGCCCTTGTATGTGTGTATGTGTGTGGGGTGTGGTGTGTGTGTGTGTGTGTAGATCCCAATGCCTCAGGCATGCTAGGCAAACATGCTGCAATTGAGTTGCAGTCCCGGCTCTGTAAATTTCTATTATGCAAATATTCTCACCATAGTTGATTTCAGCTTATGAATGTGAAAACACAGAAGGTGGGTTTGGGAACAGATGGACAGAAGCACTCTATTATGCGGTATTTTCACTCTTATGGATGCGACAGATAATAAGCTCAAAAACATGGATCCTAGTAAAATGTAGCCAATGTAATAAAACAAATAGGAAATGAGGAGTTAGAAATATGTATTTATTTTTAATACTGTTTATTTAACTGTAAGGTTATATAACTTAACTATTAATGACTGGCTTGCGAAAATTCTTGAACATTTAACACTTGGTTTTCCCAAGCTTGTGTGAGCAGGATCCACACACCACTGAATATGGCTGTTATCTTTGCTCTTAGTGGTGTCTTCATTGTTCTGGGAAAACTGCACAACCATGAAAGAGAACCATTCTTTTGAGTTTCTAATTTGGGTCTGAGCAGCACATTATGGCATATTTTGTTATCTACCATTACTGCATGTTAAACAAGAGATCACTTTTCCATTGTGTATGTTTTAAGCCTTCGAACATTTTTTTTTTAAAGGAGAAAGTGTAAAAGATACATGTAAAGTTCTGAATTATTGAGCAAAATGATTGCCATCCAGATATCTGAACTAAATGGTCTCTTGGAGATGCTTTTATAATGTAATTCTTATACTTTTAAATGTGCTTTCTCATATTATCCCTTTGGTCCCTCCTAACAAACCTGTGGGACAGTACTGTTTTTCTCATTTTACAGATTAGTAAATGGTTTATAGAGAGGTGGCTTGACCAAGCTCCACAGAGATTAGGAAAGCTATATTATTAATGATGATAATAATATAGTATATTATTATAGTATATTAGTATAGTATATAGGAGAGCTATATTATTAATGATGATAATCACATGGACTGGGCCCAGTGATGCACACCTATAATCCCAGCTACTCAGGAGTATTGAGGCCAGAGGGTCACAAGTTCCAGGGCAGCCCGGGGAAAACAGTGAGTCTCATGTTAGAAAAAAAAATAGATAACAGCAGCAACAGCACCTCTACAGAAAATGTCAACTGAAACCTGGGATATGCCATGCATTATTCTATGTATATTGTAGCCATTGTCTCATTTAATCCCATCACAGCCCTATAAATCTCCATTTTGCAAGTAAGGAAACCAGACCAGAGAGGCAAAACAATCTACCCAAGATGACAGGGGACCAGAGGTACCTGGGGTTCAATGTCAGGTATGTCTGACCGTACAACCCAGCTCCAAGAGGCACTCTGATCTCCTCCCTCCCATTATTTATTTATTTTTTTACTTTTGGTACTGGAGATTGAACCCAGGGGTGCTTAACCACTGAGCCAGGTCCCCAGCTCTTTTTTGTATTTTATTTAGAGACTGGGTCTCCCTGAGTTGCTTAGGGCCTCGCTAAATTGCTGAGGCTGGCTTTGAACTCTTGATCCACCTGCTTCAGCCTCCTGAGCCTCTGGGATTACAGGTGTGCACCACTGAGCCCAGTGGTGCACACCTGTAATGAGCTCCCCATTCTTAATATCAGTTTATGTTCTTCCCATTATACCCTGCACACACAGATGAAAAACTAGAATACGCAGTGCGATAGTTATCCGTTTCCTAGGAAGCACAATTTATACCTTGGTTATTGCAAAAACACTTCCAGGAAAATATCATTAAATAAAAACTTTCTCCTTAAATGAGATATTTTTTCTTTTTACTTTTTAAAAATTTCTACTTAAAAATCTACAGGGCTTTTAAAGTATTTTTCCTTTAAATATATTTTTAAAAATCCTATGAGTATCTTTTTAAAATTTGTTCTCATTTTGTGGTAGAAATAATACTGAATGATACTAATTATACCATTTCTAAAACATCAACACAGATTGCTGTTTTGTTTCTCACTGTGGCCATACTCTT
The DNA here is from genome assembly GCA_004024805.1 of Geosciurus inauris. NCBI lineage: Eukaryota > Metazoa > Chordata > Mammalia > Rodentia > Sciuridae > Geosciurus > Geosciurus inauris. The sequence continues at coordinate 6,993 of PVHX01007315.1, read as the reverse complement.
ATTTTCCCCCTTGCTCTAATACTTTCTGCCTGCTATGCTCACCTCGGACTTTATTTGACAGTCTTCACATTTGACATTTAAAGTGAGGCAGTGAGGGCTGGGATTGTAGCTCAGCGGTACAGCGCTTGCCTTGCATGCGTGAGGCCCTGGGTTCGATCCTCAGCACCACATACAGAGCAATAAAATAAAGACATTGTGTCCATCTACAACTAAAAAAAATATTTAAAAAAATTAAAAAAAAATAAAGTGAGGCAATGAGATATCATAACATTTTATGGGGGGAAATTCACCAATATTGTCTTTTTTTCCTCTCTTTTTTTAGCTGTTCTTGTATTTTTTCTAAAATTGTACATACTTAAAGTGTAAAACACTATTTTGGTAAACATTGAGATGATTATTATAGTCAAACAGATGAACGTATTCAGAACCTTTGAGATCATATATTCTAAATTCCCATTTTTCATGTAGGTATGAAAGCAACTGTAGTGAGGAAGACTAGAATCTTGGTCTCTTAATTCTCAGATAGAAAATGTTTAAGCCACAAAACATTTTATTTTATTTTTGGTACCAGGGATTGAACTCAGGGGCACTTGACCACTGAGCCACATCCCCAGCCCTTTTTTGTATTTTATTAGAGACAGGGTCTCACTGAGTTGCTTATGGCCTTGCTAAATTGCTGAGGCTGGCTTTGAACTCATGATCCTCCCGCCTCAGCCTCCTGAACCACAGGGATTACAAGTGTGCGCCACTGTATCCAGATCAGAAGATATTTTCTACTTTCTTTAGGATCATTATTTTGATGATCCTAACAGATCATCAAAAGGAGTGCAAGACAAAATAAATATCAAACTGCAACCTAATTTATTCTTTAGGAAACTATTAACTTGATTCCCAAGATGACACCATTGCCGTGAAAAGAGACACAAAGACTTTGGGGCTATTGTCATGTGTTCAAATACCTGAGCTCAAACTTTGGCTGAAGACAGAGAAAAATACTACTCTATAGAAGCCTGAGGACACCTTTTGGAGGATGTGGCCCAACTTATACCCAAAGAGTTAATGTGTTTATGCCCTCCTCAAGGGAACAAAATGGATCGAAGAAACAACTTAGCACCTTGCTGTTGCTGAGGCTAGCTCTGAACTCGCGATTCTCCTGTTTCAGCCTCCCAAAGGGCTGGGATTACAGGTGTGCGCCACCGCACCCTGGTAAAACATTTTATTGTTCACAAATTGTTTTTAATGAAAGTGAATTTATGTATCCAATTGTTCTTGGATACATAAGGAATTGCCAGTTTACTCCAGGATATGAATAAAGCCTGATTCAATGGGACTCTAACAGTGCCATAAATGTTGAAAACAAATATGCTGTATGTGGTACTATGCCAGGCACAAGAAAACATTAAATATAAAATCACCAATATTTATGCACTGGTCTTTGTAATTGGTTAGATTTGGGGGAGGAGATAAATGAAGGACTAATATCCTTATTTGTATCCATGCCATTGTGTTTTCTGAAAATTTCTTATATAAAGTGCAAGCATTTGTTCATTCATTTACTTATTAGGTCCTTATCAATCACCTACTATGTGATTACTGTGCTTTTTGCAGAGAAATAATAGTAAAAACACATAAAATAGTTTAAAGTAACTTCTTTTCTTTTCTTGCTCCTCAAAAGAATCATCACATTTTATAAATATTGGGCATCCATAAGCTTTATTGAGGATTAACCACAAGTCAATTCCCTCTTGGGTCCTGATGTAGAAAGTGAATTAAGTGGGTAAAGATACTAATTGCCCTGGGTGTTAATTAATTTGAACAGTTAAGGATAGGAAGGTAGGCACTGTCTATACTATTGTGAAATATTTATTATTAAAAATGGTCTTTTAAATCATTGTTTTCTATGAATTGTATGCAATATTGCCCTTGCCTTAAAGATTTAATATGCACTATATACGGTAAAATTTTTTGATATCCTTTTTGAGTTAACTCTACCTGAATATAATGTATGTATTAATATGAAGACAAGTGTTTAGCTTTACCCAGTGATAATGGTTATCTCATGGAGTGGGGAGAGGTTGAAAGTACAGAGTAGAATCCTAATCTAATCTCCACTGAAATCATTTTTCTGGGAAAGAAAGCTTCAGTATAAGATATGTCATTTTGTTAGTGACACAATATCCCCCACCTTCTCAATTTTCCTTTCCCAGAGAAGAGGATGCTCCTTAGAGATTTTAAAAATTAGGGGCTGGGATTGTGGCTCAGTGGTAGAGCGCTTGCCTCGCATGCGTGAGGCACTCGGTTCTATCCTCAGCACCACATATAAATAAAATAAAGATATTGTGTCCACCTACAACTAATAAAAATATTTTTAAAAAATTATTTTGAGTCTCTAATGCTTTAATCAATGTTTGCCTAATTGAATTGATGTGAAGGTATAAAAGCAAAGGTTTGGGAATTTTGTGAAGATATGGGACATAAACTCATGTGGGTAGGTAGAGATTTAGTGGTTTATCTTACTTGCCCCTTTTGACCAAAATTCCTACCTCAGAGGTGTGAATATGTAATAATATACATGCATGTGAGTCTTCATGTTTATAATAGTAACATATACAGTTCTACTGCAAACACTTGCAGTAAGAATAAAGAGTTGAGGTTTAAAAAAATATCTGGCTAATAAACCCTTAGAAGATTGGAAGAGTTGTCAAATTCAGCTTGGAATACGTGTTGGGCTCATGACAAATATTTTGTCAGTCTAATTGGATAAACACCTTTCTTTGGAATCTGCCTTGGGACTGTCCACAGTGACAAAAAAGCTCCTGTAATCAGGAGGTCAAGGCTTAGCCTAATTTAATGTCAAGCAGCTGAAATAATCTGAAACCAGGAAAATGAAGTGCATAAGGGAAACTCTAATGAGCCTTTTATTGTATTGGTTATCTGCAGTGATATTGGTAACAATAATACTTTATTTAAAATAACCAAGGTGGAGACAAAAGTCTTGGGACTCCAACCAAACAACTGAGATAAATAGCATCCCCAAGAAGTTCACTTTGAAGAACACTTAATGACATAAAGCGCATCTGTATCAGTAATACCAGGAGGCTCTAACAGGCTGGAGGACGTGCATGTATTGTCCACAAGCCTCCTTTTGGGGTGAAGTTGTTTAGATGGAATGATTATAGATGAAATATCTGTAGGGTACATTTTTAAATGAGATGGAGTGGCACTAGTGTTGCTTTAAAAGTTTTTTTTGATATCTCAGTTCTAAAATCACTCAAAATGACAGAAAATAGATAAGTTGATTATGACACAAAGAAGTTTCTTTTTTTCTTTGTTTGGTACCATGGATTGAACTCAGGGGTACTCGACCACTGAGCCACATCCCCAGTCCTTTTTTGTATTTTATTTAGAGACAGAGTCTCACTGAGTTGCTTAGTACCTCCCCGTTGCTGAGCCTGGCTGTGAACTCACAATTCTCCTAAAGTGCTGGGATTACAGTTGTGTACCACTGCGCCTGGCTCTATTTTTTTTATATATTTTTTTCTGTTCCCAAATACAATCACTGTGGTTTTCTTTGTTATTGTTGTAGCTATTTATTTGTTTGTTTTTTAAGAACTAGAACCTAAAACTTGCTTTATTTTAAAATAATCCATTAGTCTCAGCCTTTGGGAATGTCATGATGCTCCAAATCAGATTGTATTTAATTGAACACTAGAATTAAATACATTTAAAAATAAATGAATACCTGTTCTTGAATTTTTTTTTTTTTTTTTTTTTTTTGGTACTGGGGATTGAACTCAGGAACACTCGACCACTGAGCCACATCCCCAGCCCTTTTGTGTATTTTATTTAGAGGCAGAGTCTCACTGAGTTGCTTAGTGCCTCGCTTTTGCTGAGACTGGCTTTGAACTCATGATCCTTCTGCCTCAGCCTCCCGAGACACTGGGATTACAGGCATGCACCACTGCGCCAACCTAAAATTTATTCTTGAACATGATACAGTAGTGATGATTCTTCTTAATGTTAAAAATCCCCTCACCATTGTTTTCTTCAACTGCAGGGTTTTCATAGTAATAATCTGCTTTTTATTTTGGCTTGCTAACTTTTCTCACATGGCTTTTGCTTTTTAACATTTGTAAGATCCATAAGAGGATACTGAGGTGGAAATCATGGCTCCAGTATAACACGAAAAATTGAGGTTTGGGAAAGTTTTTTTTTTCCCCTCTTAAGACATGACTTTCAGATTTTTCTGTTTGCCATGAAAAAAAAAATTTGCAACACTCAATTTCTATATTAATCTTGTATGGCATTGTTATCCTTAAAGGAAGATTATGAATTATTTTTGTAAATTATTTAGTGGCTATTATTTTTAATAGTGAGTCTAACAGAGACAAATAGGCTACAGATAAAATTCCATTACAAAAATGTCACTGCAGAGGAGAGTCTGTACAAAAGGCTATTTCCTTGTCTGGGCAGACAGCCTACAGAAAGTATTTGTCTGATCTAGTTTCAGTGAATTCTGTATGAAGAAAAAAGCAAGTGCTTTCTGTGGATTCTGAAAGTCAATAAGAACAGCAAAACTGTGGAGTGCTACTTTCACTGTAGGTAGGATAAAGAGAACTGAATTGAGGTGTGACTGTTTAGATGTGTGAACAAATAGCTATTTTATTTATTTATTTATTTATTTTTTGGCACCAGGGATTGGACTCAGGGGCACTCAACCACTGAGCCATATCCCAAGCCCTTTTTTGTATTTTATTTAGAGATCATGTTTCACTGAGTTGCTTAGCACCTTCCTGTTGCTGAGGCTGGCTTTGACTTGAGATCCTCCAGCCTCAGCCTCCAGAGCCACTAGAATTACAGGCGTGCGCCACCATGCCCAGCATCAGCTATTTCTTTTTCTATCTCAAAAATACTACCAACCAGAACCTTTCTTTACTTCAAAATTACCAAAACTAAGCTACAAACAAACATAAAAATTCTGAGAACTGTAAGACAGAAAAAGGAATAGCATGCTTTTAATTAGTTCCTCACTACTTTTTTTCCCCAGATTTTTTTATTGGTGCATTGTGCTTGTGCATACAATATAAAAATATAATTTGTCCAATATCACTCTCCAGGACTTCCCCTCTTCCTCTCCTCTTCCCTCTCTCTGGTCCCTGTCCTCTATTCCACTGATCTCCCTTTGAATTTTGTGAGATTTCTCCACTTTCACCTTTCTTTTCCTTTTTTCTCTCTAGCTTCCATGTGAGAGAAAACATGAACCTTGATCTTCTGAGTGTGGTTTATTTCACTTAATATAATGGCCTCAAGTTCCATCCATTTTCCCGCAAATGATAGAGTTTCATTTTTCTTAATGCCTGAATAAGACTTCATTGTGTACATATTCCACATTTTCTTTATCCATTCATCTGTTGATGGACACTTGGGCTGGTTCTATAGTTTGGCTATTGTGAACTGGGCTGCTATAAATATGAGTATGCATGTATCACTGTGGTAGATAGATGACTTTAATTGTTTTTTTTTTTTTTTTTGGTACCAGGGATTGAACTCAGGGGCACTCGACCACTGGACCACATCCCCAGCCCTCTTTTGTATTTTATTTAGAGACAGGGTCTCACTGAGTTGCTTGGTGCCTTGCTGTTGCTGAGGCTGGCTTTGGACTTGCAATTCTCCTGTCTCAGCCTCCCAAAGTGTTGGGATTATAGTCATGAGCCACCGCGCATGGCTACCATGACTTTAATTCTTTAGGGTAAATACCAAAAAGTGGTTACTTACCCAGGATCATATGGTGATTTCATGCCTAGTCTCAAAGCTGAGACATATGGTGGTTCTGTGGTTCTTCTTCTATTTTTTAATATATTTTTTTATACATCGATGGACCTTTATTTTATTCATTTATTTGTGTGTGGTGCCCGAAAATTGAACCTAGTGCCTCACACATGCTGGGCAAGTGCTCTAACACTGAGCCTCACCCCTAACCCCCATGCCTATTCTTGAAGTTCCTCATTTCTTTAATGGGTTCTGAATACTTCATTTACTTATGTTTATTTTTGTGGAATGGGATGTTCACCAAAAGCGTTTATCACTGAGCTACGTCCTCATGTTTGTTTGTTTATTTAGAAATTTATTTATTTATTCTAATTAGGTATATATGACAGCAGAATGCATTTTGATTCATTGTACACAAATACAACACTTTTCATTTCTCTGATTGTACACGGTGTAGCATCACACCATATGTGTAGTCATACATGTACCTAGGGTAATGATGTCCATCTCATTCCACCATCTTTCCTGCCCCCATTTCCTCTCCCTTTCCCCCTCTCCCCTTTGCCCAATCTATTTTTATTTTGAGGCAGAGTCTCACTAAGATGCTCAGGTTGGCCTGGAACTTGTGATCCTCCTTCCTCAGCCTTCCCAGTAGTTGGGATTATGGGCCTGTGCTACCACACCTTTGTGACTCACCCTTTTGAGCAATCTCAAGCTACACTCTTCTTTGAAAGCAATATGAGGATGTTTTTAGACTTAATCTTCTATCTTTCAAAGCCAAGTATATTTCCAAATATATGTTGGTTTTTCTTGGATGGCTCTTTTTTTTTTTTGGTACCTGGGATTGAACCCAGAGGTGCTTAATCACTGAGCTACATCCCCAGCCCCTTTTTGTGTTTTATTTATGTAAGACGAACGACCAGATGGAAGTGAAACAGGACCAACACAGGCTTTTATTCTAGGAAATACGCTCCCGGACCAGTTCCCCGCCCAGTCACCAGGCTCGAACAGGTCGGGAAAATGGTGCTGTGCCTCATGTTACACAGGGTTATATAGCCTCTCCCCATCCGGAAAAGGCAGGCTTGAGGCCAGGAAGAGGTGTTGACTTAGAGTCCAGTGTCTTCTGAGATTGGTTTGGTGCAGCTGGTGATGTCAGATCCCTTCCGGTATGAGCCGAGAGCCGTACTGTAAGTTCGCTTCTTCTTCCGTACAGATCATTGGGGG
>PVHX01007314.1:50819-92365 GCA_004024805.1 Geosciurus inauris | reverse complement strand
CTGAGCCACATCCCCAGCCCTATTTTGTGTTTTATGTAGAGACAGGGTCTCACTGAGTTGCTTAGCTCCTCTCTATTGCTGAGGCTGGCTTTGAACTCGCGATTCTCCTGTCTCAGCCTCCCTAAGTGCTGGGATTACAAGCGTGAGCCACCACGCCCGGCTAATATCTTTATTTATTTATTTTTATGTGGTGCTGAGGATCGAACCCAGTGACTCACGCATGCAAGGCAAGCGCTCTACCGCTGAGCTACAGTCCCAGCCCCCTAGGGATTGTGGCGCAGTGGTAGCGTGCTCGCCTAGGACGCGTGAGGCACTGGGTTCGATCCTCAGCACCACACAAAAATAAAAATAAAGATATTCTGCTAAGGCCCACTTTGAACTTGCAATCCTCCGGCTTTGGCCTCCCAAGCTGTTGGTATTATAGGTGTGAGCCACCACACCTAGCTCACTGCTGGTAATTTTGATCGCTTTGTTAAGGAGGTGTTACTGCAGTGTTTCTAGGCCTTCCAAAGCAGAAAGAGATAAGAGATATATGCATTTTGACTAACTCATGCACACACATACACACATTTCTCTGTACTGAGTTCCGACACCACTGGGTTCATTCTAGCATTTCCCATTTACATACTTGTAGCTTTCTCTCACTTATTTTCCAACACAGAGAAACCTGGTCCTCATTATCTACAATATATTTACTTATTGTTCAAACCTAGAATAGATACAGTTTCAAAATTGCTAATGGAGACTTCTGCTATCTCCTCTTCTCCCCCCCCCCACTATGATAAGCAAACTTACTAAGTAGAGGAGAATGTTTGTGTAGGGTCCTTTTCTTCTTTAGCCGTCTAGTATCCAATCAAGCACTATTTTCTGAAGTTACTAAGGTCAGATCCTTTGTTGTAAGTCAGTAGTAAAGTAGCAACATCAGATGTCCCTGACAATCATACATTAAGGGCTCATCACCTCTCTGGGACTCTGCTCCAGAACACACCACCTCCATATAACCATGAAAAAACATCAGGCACACCCAAACAGAGAGATTCTAATATTAACTGATTGGGCAGGGTCCTGGCTAACACCTATAATCTCAGTGCTTACAGAGCCTGAGGCACAAGAATTTCAAGTTCAAGACCAGCCACATTAACTTAGTGAGACCCTGTCTCAAAATAAAAAATGAAAAGGACTTGGGATGTAGCTCTGTGGTAAAGCACCCCTGGGTCCAGTCCTCAGTACCTAAATAAATAAATCTAATACTTTTCAAAAGTGTCAATGTCATGAAAAACAAAACTGAAGAATGCCCACAGATTGGATGAGACTAAGGAGAAATAATGAAATGCAATGTGGGATCTGGGTTGGATCCTGGAACAGAAAATGAATACCAACAGAAAAACTACTGAAGTCCAAATAAAACCCATAATACTGAACCAACTTTAACTTCGTAGTTTTGATTATTGCACTATAGTTATGTGAGATAGTAACATTAAAGGAAAGGGAGTGACACAGGAGCTTTTTGTAATTTTTTCCATTGGAAATTCTACTGAGATAATTATAGAGTCACGAGAAAAGTGAGAAAGCCCTTGTACTCTTTGCCCAGTTTCCCCTTAATGGTAACATTTAGCAAAATTACAGCACATCACAACCAGAACACTGACAATGATGCAATCTACCCATCTTCCCTGTTTACTCCCACTTATTTGTGTGTATGATTTCTATTTTTTACGATTCTTCTGTAAGTCTAAGATTATTTCAAAAGGTAAAGAAAAATGCAAGGGGGAGAGGTGGGATTCATGAAATGCCACAGCAGGAAAGAATCACCATCAGACTTAGCTCCTTCTCAAAAGCCCTCCAGTGCCTTCCCGGCACACCTGGAACCTGACCACCACCGCAGCCTCTGAGGTCCTACAAGGTCTGTCCCACACCTCTCCTGCCTCTTTTCTTGCCATTCTTCTACTTCCATGCTCATTCCAGCCCCAAGGGCCTCCTTGCTGTTTCTCAAAGGAGCCAAGTCCTTTCTCAAATCAAGGCCTTTCCAGGTTCTCTGTCTAGAATGACCTTCCCCTGGAATTCACAAGCCCGCCTTCTTCACCTCTTTCAGTTCTGCTCAAATGTGATCTCCCCAAACCACCCTTATTAACACCCTTCATACCAGTTAATCAATGCTTGATCTGGTATTTTTGTTTGTTTACTAAATGTAAATTCCATGAGAGTAAGTATACCTAGAGCTTAAATAGTGTTTGAAATATAACAGCTGTTGATAAGTGGATGGATAAGAAGGTTGTTTAGAAATTGCCTATTAGAGCCAATGATTGTTATGAACCTACTAAAATAGCTCTTCTTATCTGTGGTTTGTTACCCAAGATCAACTACAATCCATGATGATGATGATGATGATGATGATTTATTTATTTATTTTATGGTACTGGGGACTGAACTCAGGGGTACTCGACCCCTGAGCCACATCCCCAGCCCTATTTTGTGTTTTATGTAGAGACAGGGTCTCACTGAGTTGCTTAGCGCCTCGCCATTGCTGAGGCTGGCTTTGAACTCGCGATTCTCCTGTCTCAGCCTCCGAAAGTGCTGGGATTACAGGCTTGAGCCACCGCGCCCGGCTCCAACATTATTAAATGCAAAATTTTAGAAATAAAAAATTCGTAAGTCCTAAGTAGCATGATTAAATCTCACACCATCCCATGTGAATCATCCTTTGCCCAACACTATCCAAGCTGTATACACGACCCACCCGTTAACTACTTAATAGCCCTTGGTGTCCCATCACCTGCCACAGCATTGCAGTGTTTGTGTTTAAGTAACCCTTATGTTACTTAATAATGGCCCCCAAATCCAAGAGTGGCACAATGGCAATTCAAATATCCTGTAAGAGAAGCTATAAAAATTGTTTTCTTTTTCCTTTTTCCAGTACTGGGAATGGAACCCAGGGGTGCTCTACCACCAAGCTACATCCCCAACCCTTTTCATTTTTTAATTTTGAGACAGGGTTTTGCTAAGTTGCCCAAGCTGGCCTTGAACTTGCAATCCTCCTGCTTCTGCATTCTGAGTTGCTGGAATTGTAGGTGTGTGCCATTGTGCCCAGCACAAAGTGTTTCTTTAAGTCAAAAAGTGAAAGTTCTCAATTTAATAAGGAAAGAAAGAAATCATATGCTGATTGCTAAGATCTAAGTTATTATTGTTAATCTCTCATTGTGCTTAACTTACAAATTTAAACTTTATCACAGTTATATGTTGTACTGGGGAAAAAACAGTAAATATAGGGTTCAGTATTAACCATGGTTTCAGGCATCTCCTGGGGTCTCCTTCAGGTAAGGGAGGACTACTATATATGGTAGACACTACAGAGATATAATCTCCGTTCTCAATAATCCTGTGCACTAGGTTATTTTTATTTTGCAAAGAAGGCAACTGAAGCTCAGAGAGGTTAATGCACAGCCCAAGTTCATCAGTACATAGCAGGTCTGAATTTGAGCTCTAACAGGTTGTTATGGTTCAGTGGGAATGAGTTCAGGCAAAACCCAGCAGTCTCGGGGCTGGGGCTGTAGCTCAGTGGTAGAGCGCTTGCCTAGCATGCGTAAAGCACTGGGTTTGATCCTCAGCACCACATACAAACAATAAATGAATAAAATAAAGACCCATCAACAACTAAAAAAAACAAAACAAAACAAAAAACCCCAGCAGTCTGGACAATTACATGATTCTAACTTGGATGAATAAGATATTTGTATAAAAGACTGAAGACAGTCCAGACACCTTATATACTTTATACCCAGTGGTCCTCCTTGGACATTACTTTCATGTATAAATTTCTCTTTTAGACATAAACCTCCAAACTTACAGTCCTCCAGATTCACTCTGATGGTGGCAGATACTTTGCAAGGCTGGACCAGCATACTAGACTAACAAATACCAAGCCAAGATCCTTGTTGTGTAATTGCTTTTTAGAACCTACACTGGGTAACTTCATTTGTTGTTACCATCTTTGAAAATGGAAAAGCATAGCCTTGAAAATCACACAAAAAAGCTTGTCAATTCTACTGAGAATACTTGATATTCTAGAGGGAAAAGAGACTTTTAAGATTTCCCAAGGGGCGCTGAGTTGTGGCTCATTGGTAGAGCGCATGCCTAACATGTGTAAGGCTTCAATCCTCAGCACCACATAAATAAAGGTACTGTGTCCATCTGCAATTAAAATTATGTGTGTATACATATATATATGTATGTATGTGTGTGTGTGTATATATATATGTAAAACTGTAAAGTACTGTGTGTGTGTATATGTGTGTATATATATACAGCGGCTCAGGAGGCTGAGGCAGGAGGATTGGGAGTTCAAAGCTAGCCTCAGCAACTTAGTGAGGCCCTAAGCAAATCAGTGAGATCCTATCTCTAAATAAAAAATATATAAAAAGGGCTAGGGATATATCTCAGTAGTTAAGTGCCCCCTGAGTTTAATTCCCAATACCAAAAAAAAAAAAAAAAAGAATTCCATAGGGCTGGGGCTGTAGCTCAGTGGCAAGCACTTGTCTAGCCTGTGTGAGGCACTGAGTTCAATCCTTAGCACCACATAAAAATAAACAAATAAAGGCATTCTGTCTATCTACAACAACAGGAAAAAAAAAGAATTCCCAAAGCCAGGTGCAGTGGTGCACCTGCAGTTTCAGCACTTGGGAGGCTGAGGCAGGCGAATGGCTTAGGCCCAGGAGTCTGAGGCTAGTCCGTATAAAACAGCAAAACTGCATCTCAAAAAACAATAACAAAAGCCCAAATGTATGACTCTATATAGTTTCCTCTGTAATATGAAGTATAACTGGGAAAAAAGACTGTCAGATACCCACTGATCACATAAATGCTGGCATATCTGCACCGCATATTTTACTACATAAAATGCAAGCACTGCATTGCTGAGACAGTCTGACAACCAACTCTGAGCAATTCTTTCTTTCTTTCTTTTTTCCTATTTTTGTGTTTTATTTAGAGACAGCGCCTCGCCGTTGCTGAGGCTGGCTTTGAACTCACAATTCTCCTGTCTCAGCCTCCCAAAGTGCTGGGATTACAGGCGTGCACCACCGCGCCTGGCTCTGAGCAATTCTTGAGTAGAACTGCACTTTACAGTTATAAATTCTCCAACTTTTGCCTGACCTTTTATTTCTCTTGATAGATAACTTTTAAACTGAATGAAAATGCTCTGCCTCCACAGAGGTGGCCTCACATTGTGGATCCAAATCTCTGCTAGATCAAGCCTCCATTTTATCTCCAGCTGATTTCCTTCTCAGATACCATTTTCCTTAGACCACATCATTTTCTGTGAATATTTATTTACTTAGCTACTGGGGATTGAACCCAGGAGCACTCTACCACTGAACTATATCCCCAACCCTTTTTTAATTTGTTTTTGGTACTGGGGATTAAACTCAGGGGTACTCGACCACTGAGCCACATCCCCAGCCCTATTTTGTGTTTTATGTAGAGACAGGGTCTCACTGAGTTGCTTAGCACCTCCCCGCCTGAGGCTGGCATTGAATTCGCGATTCTCCTGTCTCAGCCTCCCAAAGGGCAGGGATTACAGGCATGCGCCAATGTGCCCAGCTTCCCCAACCCCCCCTTTTTTTAATTTTGAGACAAGATATTGCTAAGTTGCTGAAACTGGCCTTGAACTTGTGATCCTCTTGCCTTAGCCTTCTAAATTTCTGTTCACCTCTATCACCCTTACTAGCAGCTGACTCTCATAAAAGCTACCTCTTAGAGTGTCTCAGCAAAATTATAGGTTAAATTTTGCTATGGGGGCTGGGATTGTGGCTCAGTGGTAGAGCGCCTGCCTCGCATGTGTGAGGCACTGGGTTTGATCCTCAGCACCACATAAAATAAAATAAATAAATAAAATAAAGATATTGTGTCCATCTACAACTGAAAAAATATTAAAAAAAAAATTTGCTATGGACTTTCAGGTTTGCTGGAAAAAAACAATAATTAACAGCAGCTAGCACTCAACTATCTCTTCTTGCTCTCCCCTTTCCAAAGCCTCAATTCAGAACGCATCATCTCTCCTCAGGAGTATGGCAAAATGTCCCTGCTTCTGCCCAGTCTTCTGGTTCCCTGTACATAGCTTCAAGGTAAGAACAGTCTAATTATGACCATCCGTGTCCTAGTTATATGCTAGGTACCTCACTTACATTATTTTTACTCCTGATAACTAAATCAGATAGGAATATTTATTCCTAATTACCAAAGAAACTAAATTCAGAGTAATAGGTGTGGAAAAAGAAAAATAGTCCTGCATTTGGTGACTTTCACCTCCCCCAACAATGTCTTCATGACAGCCCCCCCAAACAATGTCTTTCTGATGCTAATCCAGGGAGGAAGAAGCACATTACCATATTGAAATGATAAATTGATTATCCCATTGAATTGATAAACAAGCCCCAAATTCCTGAGTGCCCAGAGAGAACCAGCACATTCTTCATTAAACCACCTGCCAAAATAGCCTATAAAAACCCAATCCCTTTCTTTGTTCACGGGCTCACTTTCCAACAGGAAACTGGGTCCCATTGTCCATCACCTTGTCCCCGCATCCCCTGTTCCTATGCGAAGCTCCGTTCCTGAATAAAGAGTCAAAATGACTTGTGAAGTTTGCTGTCCCAGTCTTTCTGTGCTAACACAGAGAAACCAAGAAAATTACCAAAATCACAAGGTTATTAACAGCCAGAACTGGGATTCCATCCCAGGTCTCTGAGGCTCTAGAGCCTGTGCCCACCCCATTATAGTGGAGTGCACCTCCAGAACAGGTTCAGGTTCTGTAGGTTAAGTTTCAAGGCCTTCCATAAACCTAATCAGTTCAGCCACATGTCCTGTCATGTTCCCAACACCTCTCTTGATCACGATAGCCTTAGCTAAGCTGAAATGACTCCCCCGCAAACCTTTTTTTTTTTTTGGTACTGGGGATTGAACTCAGGGGCGCTCCACCACTGAGCCACATCCCCAGCCCTATTTTGTGTTTTATGTAGAGACAGGGTCTCACTGAGTTGCTTAGCACCTCGCCATTGCTGAGGCTGGCCTTGAACTCGCAATTCTCCTGTCTCAGCCTCCCTAAGTGCTGGGATTACAGGCTTGCGCCACCACGCCCCGCTCCAAACTTCCTTCTTTAGGTGGTTCACTCACAACATTGAAATTTAAATCAAATGAGCGTCTTATCATCTCCCCCACACTGCCCTTTCACACAGAGTACTCAAAACAATCTCAGCAAACCTCACTGCTGTATCTGAAAACATATGGACACATATCAACCAACACTGATGCACAAAATGAGCAAGTTATTCAAATTCTTTAGATCTGACTATGAGGAGGAAGATTTGGTGCAGGGCTGGTGTTTTAAGGTGGTAGGTAAGGGCTGGGGATGTAGCCCAGTGGTACAGCACTTGCCTAGCATGTGTGAGGCCCTGGATTGAATCCCCAGTACTACAAAAAAAAAAAAAGTGGTGCTTAAGAGCCTGGCCTCAGAGCCAGAGCCTGCTATGCCACTTGATTAGCTGACTGGCATTCTCATGCCTTGGTTTCTTCACCTATACTATGTAGGTAACAGTACAAATGGGCTTGTGCAAAGACCCAATGAGTTACTGATATACGGCCTTGCACACGGTAATTGCTCAGGGACAGATGGCTATTACAGTTCCTTTTAGTATCTCTAACCATTACTTTAGTAGAGCAAGCCTCAGGCCCAAGGCCTTGAGCATACAATGGAATATAACCAGCTGGTGAGACTGATGTTTCATTTATAGCATATAAAGATACAAATTTAATGAACCCAAGTAAAGTAAACATTAGGTAATAACACAGGTACCTGGATATGGCAATAAAATAAAAATACTAAGAGCACAAGTAGAAGGAAGCTCAGGGGCCACATGGAGATCTTTCAATCGTCTCCCCCACTAAACTTCAGTTTCACAAGGGTAGGAACATCTTCCATTGCTGCATCCCTCAGATCCCAACTCACTGCCAAGCACACAATAAAACTGTTGAATGAATGAGTTTGGCAAACACTGTACAACACAGTCAGTGGGAGACACTCCTGAGGTAATTATGGAGGACAGATGCCTTCTGAGTTCTTGAACTTGAATTCATGAGAGATGTATATGGTCTAGTTCAGTGGTTCTCAAAGCATTGTTCCTGGATTAGTAGCTTCAGCATCACCTGGGAACTTGTTAGAAATTCAAATTCCCAGACATCACCCAGGATTTAAAGAATCCAAAATTCTGCAGGTGAGGCCCAGCAATCTAGTATTTACAAGCCTTTCAGGAAATGCACTCTTCAGTTTGAATATGCTGATCTAAGGCTGAGATTGTGGCTCAGTGGCAGAGCAATTGCCCCCTCACGTGTGAAGCACTGGGTTAGATCCTCAGCACCACATAAAGACTAGTAAACTAAATAAAGACACTGTGTCCATGTATAACTAAGAAATATTTAAAAAATGAATATGCTGATCTAGTAGAACAAAGATACACAGCAGAGGTAGATAGCAGTCAAGGCAGAATCCAGAAAGCAAGGGCAAGGAGGAGAGAAAGCTACACACAGAGAAGAGAAAGCTAGGCACACTAAGAGAAGGGCCAAGAGGATTGTTTTGACAGAATGGTGAAATTAGTTCCTGTGAAGCTATCAAGTAGCAGGAAACCAGGACCTCTAGGTCAGGCCTGATGCTACCATAATGCTCTGTGACCTTCAGCACGGCCCTTTACCTCTCAGCTAGTTTTCTGCCTAGGGCTGCTTCACTGAGAGGGTCCTGCCCTTGGTAGTGCCCCCCATACTTGATGCAGGTCTCCCCCGGATGACATTTCTGCTGTGCTCACTCTTTTACTTCACTGGGGAAATGCAAGCATTCCAAAGAGAATTTCCACAGATCCCCATGCCATCTCTACCACTTACCTGTCTCCATACCCACACTCAGCCTTATTACCCCAGCTGTGCTTCTGCCAGAACCTAGCCCCTCCATTTGTGTGCTAGAAGCCAATCCCCTTGACCTATTCAAGGTTATTGCTAAGCAAGTTTTCCCTTCCTACACTAATTTTTCTCTACTGAATTTTTCTAACTGCCATGAAGCTTTTTCTCCTACCTTTGCTCCTTTCCACAGCAAAGTTCCCCCTAGGAGTGTCTATACTAGCCATCTCCTTACTCTCCTGTTGTCACAGGCCCACTGTGCTCAGGCCTTCCTGCCCACGCCCTAGCAGTGCTGCTCCAGTGAGGAGTGACCGCCATGAGGTGACACCTGGGGCGCTCTGCACTCGCCTCAGCTCCTCCTGCCCTCCTCCCTTGCATGCACCTCATGTCTAGGGTTCTTCTTCTATTTTACTCAGCTCTCCTTAAGTCTCTTTCTAAACCTGTTAATGCTGAAGGACCCCAAGTTTCACTCCCAAGTCCTCTTCTTTTTGTTACTTTCACTCCACTATGATTTTAATAGCCTCCAGACTAAACATGTTTGCTAAGGCTGCCAAACGTATCCGCAGCATAGACTCCATCTTCTACTCATTTTCTCTTGGGTGATTAACAGACATCTTAAAATGAATGTGTGCAAAACAGAATTCTTAGTTTCCTGTCAAATCTGCTCCACACAGCCAGGGACAGTGGCACATGCTTATGATCCCAGCTACTCGGGAGGCTCAAGTAGAAGTGTCTCAAGTTCAAGCCCAGCCTCAACAACTTAGTGAGACCCTGTCTCAAATATTTCAAAAGGCTGGGGATGTAGCTCAGTGGTAGAGAGCCCCTGGGTTCAACCCCCAGCATCATGAACAAACAAACAAAACCAAGGAAAATCTGCTCTGCACAGTCTTTCCCATCTGGTTAATGGCAACTCCATCCTTGTTGCTTAGGTCAGAAATTTATCATTTGTGGCTTCTCTCTCAATCCCTATCCAATTGCTGGTTTACTTCCAAGACATATCTACTATTTGACCATTTAACTTTTTGGTAATGGGGACTAAACCCCAGGGTGCTTTACCACTTAGCCACAACCCCATTCCTTTTTAAAAAATTTGAGACAGGGTCTCACTAAGTTGCTGAGGCTGGCCTCAAACTTGCGATCTTCATTACTTCATTCTCCTAAGCCACTGGGATTATAGGTATGCACCAATGCACTCGGCTATTTGACATTCCTTACCACCTCCAATGCTGCCGCCACATTAGAGCCAACAATAGCCTGAACTACAATTCTAACAGGCCTTCCTGCTGCCACCCTTGCCTCTCATATTTGCTTATCTCGGCAGTCAATTAGATTTAAAGTGCAAGTCATTGGGCTGGGGCTGGGGCTCAGTGGTAGAGCGCCTGCCTAGCATGCGTGAGTCACTGGGTTCGATCCTCAGCACCACATAAAAAATATATATAAAGATATTGCGTCCATCTACAACTAAAAAAAATTTTAAAAAATAAAGTGCAAGTCAGTTCACACGATGCCTCCTCTCATAACTCTCCAAGGGGTGACTCATACCACTTATAGTCAAGGTCAGTCCTTTATGGCCTACAAAGCCCCCCTCAAGTTGCTCCCCACTCACTTCTCTGCTCACTCTGCCTGCCATAGTGGGCTCTGCATTACATGGTCCTCTGCCCCAGGGCCTCTCCTCTAGCTGTGCAAAGAGGTCTCTGGAAAGCTCTTGCTCACAGACCCATTTGGCCAACTCTTACCTCCTTCAGATCTCTCATTCTCAAAACCCATCCCTCTTGCCCCGCTTTACTTTTCTTCTCTCCACAGTTCTTACCATTGTATCACATTCTCTCTAATTTATTGTCCATCTTCCTCCACTAAAATGTAATAAGCACCACAAAGAGAACTTTGTTCACTGAGGCACCTTAAGCCCATTAAACAGTGCTTAGCACACATTGAGCACAAAAAAAAACCCTACTGAACATACAATACTATATTTTTTAGATGGCCACATTTATTTTGAGATGGGGTTTTACCATGTTGCTCAGACTGTCCTATAACTCCTGGGTTCCAGCAATCCTCCTGCCTTGGCCTCCTGACTAGTAGGGGCAACAGGCATGCACCAGTGTGCCTGGGCTTCATATTTATTGTATTATACTAGAAAGTAATTTAATAATTATGACAAACCTGTAAATTCAGTAGTAGCAGGGTTCTTTAATGATTTTTTTTTTTTTTTGGTGGTACTGGGGATTGAACTCAGGGGCACTCGACCACTGAGCCACACCCCCAGCCCTATTTTGTGTTTTATGTAGAGACAGGGTCTCACTGAGTTGCTTAGCACCTCGCCGTTGCTGAGGCTGGCTTTGAACTTGCGATTCTCCTGTCTCAGCCTTCCTAAGTGCTGGGATTACAGGCTTGAGCCACCGCGCCCAGCTCTTTAATGATTTCTATAAAAAAAAATCAGGTAGGAATGAGTATGTAGCTCAGTGGTGGAGTGCTTGCCTAGTATGTGCAAGGACCTTGGTTTGTTCCCCAGCGCGGCACTTGGGGAATAAAAAAAAAAAGCTGGGTGAGGTAGAACACACCTGTGATCCCAGCAATTCTGGAGGCTGAGGCAGGAAGCTCAACAAGTTCAAGGTCAGCCTGGGCAATTTAGCAAGACCAACCTCAAAAAATGAAAGGAGCTAGAGGTGTAGCTCAGTGGTAGAGCACCCTTGGTTACAATTTTTTTTTAAATTTTTTAATATTTATTGTAGTTGTAGGTGGACAGAATATCTTTATTTTTATGTGGTGCTGAGGATCGAACCCAGTGCCTCATGCGTGCTAGGCCAGCACGCTACCACTGGGCTATTACGCCAGTCCCACAAAAATTTTTTAAAAATCAGGTAAATAATATTTAATAAATAATCTTAAACTGATCAACAAATTGCTGGGCGCAGTGGCACACGCCTGTAATCCCAGCACTTAGGGAGGCTGAGACAGGAGATCTCGAGTTCAAAGCCAGACTCAGCAATGGCGAGGCACTAAGCAACTCAGTGAGACCCTGTCTCTACATAAAACACAAAATAGGGCTGGGATTGTAGCTCAGTGGCACAGCGCTTGTCTTGCATGCGTGCGGCACTGGGTTCGATCCTCAGCACCACATACAAATAAAGATATTTAAAAAAACAAAAAAAACAAAAAAACACAAAATAGGGCTGGGGGTGTGGCTCAGTGGTCGAGTGCCCCTGAGTTCAATCCCTGGTACCAAAAAAAAAGTGATCAACAAATTAAGAAATCCTGCCCTCCACACAACAGAGGCACAGGTGGACAAATCTCTGCCATCCTAGAGGGCCTTCACAGGTAAGGCCCTAAACCTGGCTGTGTGTGCAAATCAGTCACGTATGGAGCTTGTTAACAACAAATTCCTACGTTCCAAGTTAAACTCTCTGGGGTTGGGGCCTGAAATCCATGTTTTAAACAAATGTCTCAGCTGATTCTCCTGTAGCCAGTCTAGTACTGTTCAAACATTAGTATGTAAGCACTGTGGCTCGGCTCAGGTGGCCTCTGAGGGCTATTCTACCTCATAAGTTCTCTGTGATTGAAATTCGATCCATCATACTATGCAGCAGCATTTTTCAATCTGTGGATTAAAAACCGCTTAATGGGTCAGATAAGTATTGAGGGGGAAGCAGATTATAAAGAAAAAATGTATTGTCTGGAGTAAGGGTGGTATTTCATGACACCTCTTTCAGAGTTGAATATATGTATATGTAGTAAGTGGTGATCTATAAAATACTTTTCTTAAAACTTGTGGGCTGTGGTTAAACTTTGAAAGCCACTGCTGTAGAGAAAACACCAAGTCAGAACCCTCAGTGTAGCAGGAACGTGGATTCCTGAGCCCCACACATCAAGGCGCTACAACAGTTCAAGAATCGTATCGGTAACGGGTGACTGGTCCTCAGACCACACTTGAGAGAAACACTACCATGTTCTGTAAACCTAAGCCTGTCCACAAGATCCAACCCATCCAGTGCTTTTCCATGTGGCAGGGAGGGAGATGAAGTGGCCTTGGGGGTGCAAGTATTGATTTTCTGGTGGTAGGTGTGAAGGGATGATTGGAAAAAGCAGTTAACATTACTACACCGTTATACTAAGGAGGCACCTTAATTATTTGGGGGTGTACTAGGGATTGAATCCAGAGGTGCCCTACCACTGAGATATAGCCCCAGTCCTTATTATTTTTTATCTTGAAAAAGGGTCTTGCCAAGATGCCCAGGCTGCCCTTGAACTTTTGATTCTCCTGCCTCAGTCTCCAGAGTCACTGAGATTACAAGTATGTGCCACTGCACCCAGCTGTTATTTTAAATATTAAAGAAGAGCATCAGCTAGGCACCAGGGTGTACACCTGTAATCCCAGGGACTTGGGAGGCTGAGGCAGGAGGATCGTTATTTCAAAGCCAGCCTCAGCAACTCATCAAAGCCCTAAGCAACTCAGCGTGACATGTCTCAAAATGAAATATAAAAAAGGGCTGGGAGCTGGGCATGGTGGTGCATGCTTATAATCCCAGCACTTTGGGAGGCTGAGACAGGAGAATCTCGAGTTCAAAGCCAGCCTCAGCAAGGGTGAGGCACTAAACAACTCAGTGAGACCCTGTCTCTAAATAAAAACACAAAATAGGGCTGGGGATGTGTGGCTCAGTGGTCAGGTACCCCTAAATTCAATCCCTGGTACCAAAAAATAAAAAAAGGGCTGGGAATGTGGCTCAGTGGTTAAGCACCCGGGTTCAATCCCTGGTACCAAAAAAAAAAAAAAAAAAGCACCAGATTTATTTCCACCTAAAGAGCAGAGCAGGTTCAAAGGTCAGGCGTGGTGGCACATGCCTGTAATCTCAGCAACTGAGGAGGCTGAGGTAGGAGAATTCCAAGTTCAAGGTCAGCCTGGGCAACTTGGTGAGACCCTAACATAAAAAAATAAAAATAAAGCTGGGCGCAGTGGCTCAAGCCTGTGATCCCAGCACTTAGGGAGGCTGAGACAGGACAATCGCAAGTTCAAAGCCAGCCTCAGCAATGGTGAGGCGCTAAGCAAGCAACTCAGTGAGACCCTGTCTCTACATAAAACAAAATAGGGCTGGGGATGTGGCTCAGTGGTCGAGTGCCCCTGAGTTCAATCCCTAGTACCAAAAAATAAATAAATAAATAAAAAATAAAAAGGGCTGGGGACGTAGCTCAGTGGTAGAGAGCTTCTGGGTTCCAAACCCAGTACACCCCCTACACCAAAAAAAGTGCAAGCAAAGGAGGAATATGTGCTTATTTTTGTCCATTTAATTGCAGGGACTCTGGTTCAATGCCGTGCTTCGAGGTAGGTAAGTGTTCAAATGCTGAAATAAAAATAGGAATCTGTACCTAATGCCTCTCTTAAATTGTTGTCATTCCCAAAGCCCATTTCTTCATACATTTTAGGGACTTCTGGAAAGAGAAGCCCAGCAAAAATCTCCTGAATCTGAGTTTACCTTTACAGTGAATAATCCTCACCCCTCCCTCACTCGTTCTTCCCCAGGAAGCTCGAGTAATGGAGTAAAACCTTACTTTCAGGCCTACCACAACACATTCAACTGATAAGTGATACCTTAAAATAGCTCCTACTACTCATCAAGTGAGTTACATGTACACAGTCCCAGACTTAATGATGGCTCCACTTAGGATTTTCTTACTTTACCATGATCTGCATTCGGTAAAAACCATTCTTATATTTTTAATTTTTTTCCCCGCAGTGATACACTCCCCTAATGCCGGGTAGCAGCAATGAGCTACAGTTCCCAGTCAACAATGGGATCACAGGTAAACAACTGATGCTGTATAGTATACTGTGTTGCTAAACTATGATGTTCAATAGATGTATTAAATTTATTTTCAATTCATGATGGGCTGAGTAGGACGTAATGCCAGTGTAAACTGAGGAGCATCTCTACTATCTTTTTTCTTCTATTACTAGGGACTAAACCCAGGGCCTCATGCGTGCTAGGGAAGCGTGCTACCACTGAGTTACACCCCCAGCTCTTTCTAAATTTTATCTATTTATCCTAGGGATTAAACCCAGAGGTGCTTAACCAGTGAGCTATGTCCCCAGCCCTTTTTATTTGAAGGCAGGGTATCGCTAAGTTGTGAGGCTGGCTTTGAATTTATGATACTCTTGCTTCAGCCTCCTGAGTCATTAGAATGAGACAAATGGCTTGCTAAAAAGACAAGGCTGTCGGGCTGGGATTGTAGCTCAGCGGTAGAGCGCTTGCCTCACGTGTGTGAGGCCCTGGGTTCAATCCTCAGCACCACATACAAAAAGCAATAAAATAAAGATATTGTGTCCATCTACAACTAAAAAAATTTTTAAAAAAAGTCAAGGCTGTCCTCAAACTTGTGATTCTGCTGCCCCAGCCTCCCAAGTAGCTGGGATTATAGGTATGCACTACCACACCTAGCTGTACTTTTTTTTTTTTTGGTACCAGGGATTGAACCCAGAGATACTTCACCATTGAGCCACATCCCCAGACCTTTTTTGTATTTTATTTAGAGATAGGATCTTACTGAGAGTTTGTTTGGGCCTTGCTAAATTGCTAAGGCTAGCTTTGAACTCATAATCATCCTGCTGTAGACTCCTAAACTGCTGAGATTAAGGTGTGCCACTGGTACTATCTTAAATTCTTGAAAACAAACCTGTAAAGTAGGGATTGAACCTATTTTTTGTTTTTTAAGTTTTAGATGGACACAATACCTTTACTTATTTATTTTGGTACCAGGGATTGAACTCAGGGGCACTCGACCACAGAGCCACATCTCCAGCCCTATTTTGTGTTTTATGTAGAGACAGGGTCTCACTGAATTGCTTAGTGCCTCCCCCTTGCTGAAGCTGGCTTTGAACTCGCAATTCTCCTGTCTCAGCCTCCCAATGTGCTGGGATTACAGGCATGCGCCACGGCTGCTGGCTATTTTTTTAAATATGTGGTGCTGAGGATCGAACCTAGTGCTTCACATGTGCTAGGCAAGCACTCTATCACTGAGCTACAACCCCAGCCCCTGAACCTATTTTACACAAGCCCCACCGCCCAGAGACATTGGCTAACTTACCCTAGGTCTTGCCCAGATAGTCAGTGGCAAGGTTGCTGTCTGAATAACATCCTGAGCATAAGGGTTGGACACCATGAACACAGTGAGACTGTCACTATAAGGTTACAGGATGTCTCCTGTGAAGTATGCTTACCCCCCATATTTTCGCTTTTGGGTTGTTTTTTGTAGTACTGGGCAATGAACCCAAGGGTGCTTGCTGTACAGAGATACATCCCTAGCCCTTTCTTTTTTATTTTTAGTTGTCGATAAATCTTTATTTTATTCATTTATTATTTTTATGTGGTGCTGAGGATCGAACCCAGTGCCTCACGCATGCTAGGCAAGCGCTCTACCACTGAGCTACAGACCCAGCCCCCTCTAGCCCTTTCTTATTTTTGAAATAGGGTCTCCCGAGATTCCCTAGGCTGACCTTTAACTGTGATTTTCCTGCCTCAGCCTCCTCTTGGGAATACAGGGGTGTGCCACTGTGTCTAGCTTGCCACCTGATTTAAGAATTTTTCACATTATAATTCAGGGGCTATTTGTCCCTACAGATTCAATTGTTGACAAGGCTGACTCCACTTCTGATTCCATCTGTCTTCCTTGAAGATGTAGGAAACACAGGCTAGGAGGAAAAATGATATTTTGTGGGTTGGTCCACTTAATTTTGGGAAAACCTGACATGTATCTCAAGGGGCAGATGTGTGGTTTAGCTTGATTCTTAAATTATAAACCTTCACAAAAATTCAGCAGGTCTGGAATCTACCTGAATTTGAAGTTGTTTCCATCACTACCACTTGTGACTTTGGGCAATCTGTTTTCCTCACTATGCCTCCACGTCCCCCTCTTTATTACATTTACCTTACAGAGCTATGAATATACAAGGTAATGTACTCTTGTCAAGAAAGAATCCCAACAGCCATCCATCAGTGAGTCTTCCTGGATGACCATTCTGACATTAACTACCATGACACAATTACTTCCTAAAGTCTAGGCTGGAGGAAGGGTCAGCCAGCAGTTAAGTCAGTAGGCTCTTCACAAAAGGCAAGCCTCCATTATCTGTTAGGGACCATTCTGAGGACAGCATCTGAAATTCTTCCAAGGGATTTGTGATGCTTACATCCCAAATTCTGTGCTCCTAACCACTGTGATACACCACTGTATTCCACAGGCAGTCACCATGATACTCAAAAGGTTAAAAGTCATGTTATCAAAGCAGTACATTTGGAATAACTGATTATCATGAATGCCTTTGCCTTTAAAGTTCCCTTCAGGCTCCAGGTTAACTACTGACATATTTTTCACATAAAATTACATCAGTAGCAATAAACACAATTATATAACACCCTAAAATCAGATTACATAAAGGTCCTCATCTGGTACAAACTCAACTTTCTTTTTGTGGGGCGCTCCCCTCAAACCCAAGGCCTCCCACATGGCCAAGCAAGCACTCTACCACTGAGCTACATTCCCAAGCCTCTGCAACTCATTTTTTGTTCAGTGACCTGTGAAAACACGAACATTCTGCAGATTTCTCAACTGTTTTGCACCTGCACCTTAGAGTCAAGTTCAGCCCTCCTGGTGTCAAGTGCCTTAGGCTGGATTCCCCCCTCTGACAACCACACTGCAATTTCCCTAACAAGCTGCTGTTTAAGTGGTTCTTGTACCCCCAGGCACCAGCTTGGTCCCCAATGGCTGGAAGCTTAAATTATTTGTGGGTAGTTTCTGGGCCCAGACCTAGAGCGCACACGGGCCTTAACCCTTTAGGACTCAGGGTCTTTTGGCAGCCTCCTCACTATGATCTTCACCAACTGGTTGCCCAGAGAACTTCAGTATTTGCTTTGACTTGAACAGGTTAGAACTACTGACTGGTTGATTAAGCTGCAGGAAAAGGCAAAGCCAACAGGTTCCACTTTACAGGTCCAGAGAGGCTGCAACTTGCCGCAGCGTTCACCCGTGATCATCACTGCTAGCAAGGAGTTGGAGTAAAAATCAGAACAAGTACCTTTGTCCACTTGGCGTTCTTCCTACTATCCCACACCATCTGACAGCTGAGATACTTGCAAGGACCATAATTGGTACTTACTGCACAGAGGGACAAGACAATGGGATAAGAGCCTCTACTGGGACACGTCTATGAAATGTCTCAGACATTTAGTGCTGGTTGTAAAGGCAACATGTCCTACACATTCCTAAAATGGAATATTATACAGCCTAACATGAAAACACTTGTTAAATGGAAAAACTCCAATCGACTACAGCTCTAGCTTTCCTTCAACCATGTTTACAGAAGGAAAAGCCACTAGGCATAAAGCAAATGTGTAATACCAGCTACTTGGTAGGCTGAGGCAGAATTTCAAGGTCAGGCTGTACAACCTAGCAAGACTGTTTCAAAATGGAAAACAGATGGCCTGGGGTTGTAGCTCAGAGGAGCGCTTTCCTAGCATATGTGAGGCACTGGGTTCTATCTCAGTACAACATATAAACAAACAAAACAAAGGTCCATACAACTGAAACCATTTTTTTTTAAATGAAAAATACAAAAGGACTAGAATGTAGCTCAGTGGTAAAGTGCCCTTAGGTTCAATCCATGGTATTAAAAAAAAACAACAAAAAACACAAAGCATATAAGACAACATAAGCTATTTGCTTTCCATTGGGGAATGACAACCTACTGTCCTTGGTATGGTGTTAATTCCTAACTATTTAGCAATCCTTGTAGATTTATTTTCAACAGCTCAAAACAGTGACTTCCATTGACACTTTTGTTTTGCAGTACTAGGGATTTAACCCAGTGATGCTCTACTACTGAGCTACATTCTCAGACTTTCTTGCTAAATTGCCTAGGCTGGCCTTGAATCTGTGATCATCTTTCCTGTTTGCTTATATTACAGGCATGTGCCACTGAATCTGGCTGACTTTTTGGGGGGAGGGTACTGGAGATTGAACCCAGGGGCACTCAACCACTGAGCCACATCCCCAGCTCTATTTTGTGTTTTATGCAGAGACAGGGTCTTACTGAGTTGCTTAGCACCTCGCCATTGCTGAGGCTGGCTTTGAACTCACGATTCTCCTGTCTCAGCCTAAGTACTAGGATTACAGGCTTGTGCCACAGCACCCGGCTTCCTTTAAGTTTTGACCACATTGTTTTTTAAATTTTGTGGTACTGGGGATCAAACCCAGGGCCTATGCTTCAGGCATGCTAGGCAAGCACTCTACCACTGAGCTACATCCCTAGCCCAAGTTTTAATATTTTTTGGTACCAGGAATTTAGAGACAAGGTCTCACTAAGTTGTTTAGGGCCTTGCTGAGATGCTGAGGCTGGCCTTGAACTCATAATCCTCCTGTCTCAGGTTCCTGAGCCACTGGGATTATAGGTGTGCCCACAGCACCTGGCCCCCAACAAAGTTTTGATTACTTTTAAAGATTCCTAGACTGCTCTTACCTAAATTTTGATCTCTTTGGCCATCCCATATGGACTAAAACTACCACAGGGGTACAAAGTACCATAACCTAATTGGTTTCCCAGCTTCTGCAGCAGACTCACTGTGACCTGGCCCCTTTAGCCTGATTGACTCCCTCCCACTTTGCTTTCTTGTTATATGGTCTAAGGACTGTTTCTCAACCAAACTGGGACCTCCTAGTATGCACAAATGTGTGGCTCTATCACATATTTATGTATCAGTGGCCACCCCTTATCCATCTCCATAGCACTTTACATATTCATTAAATGGGATTATCCTTGTGGCAGAACTTTTGGTTATCTCCAATGTGCAAACACCTACCAAGTTAATGTGGTAAGAATCCCAGTCCTGGGCTGGGATTGTAGCTCAGTGGTAGAGCGCTTGCCTTGCATGCATGAGGCCCTGGGTTCAATCCTCAGCACCACATAAAAAGAAATAAAATAAAGACATTGTGTTCATCTACAACTAAAAATAAAAAAATAAAAAAGAGAATCCCAGTCCTGCAAATCTTCAAATGCCTCAGGGTGGGTGGGAGCTGGGCAATATTGCCTCAGCTTCTTGAGAACTCTGCCCTAGAGGTTCACTGCAGAACCAGAACATTCACTCAGCAAAGCAGAACAGCATTTTTGGGCCTACTGTTGAACAGATGGGATTCCACTATCGTATTCCAAAGATAACCGCAATTCAACACTGAGGCAAAGGACTACCTAACAATGTCAATTTCATAGGTTAGCAGGGCGAGGTGGCACACACCTGTAATCCCAGCACTTTAGGAGGCTGAGACAGGAAAATTGCGAGTTCAAAGCTAGCTTCAGCAATGGCGAGGCACTAAGCAATTCAGTGAGACCCTGTCTCTACATAAAACACAAAATAGGGCTGGGGATGTGGCTCAGTGGTCAAGTAGCCCCGAGTTCAATCCCTGGTACCCCCCAAAAAATTTTTTAAAAAATTCATAGGTTAACAGCTATGAAATTGGGGGGGGGGGGAGCCGCACCTGGGATGATAGCTCAGTGGTAGAGCGCTTGCCTCGCATGTGTGAGGCCCTGGGTTCGATCCTCAGCACCACATACAAAGCAATAAAATATATTGTGTCCATCTACAACTAAAAAAAAAAAAAAAAAAAGATATGAGGAGAACCACAAACAAGAACTTCATAAAACTGAATTTATTAAATCTCCATGGACATCATTCTCTCCCCCTTTCTTCTGGCAGTAGAATGTGGGCAGTGCTTGTACACTTTTAGAGTACAATGCACATAAATCACCTGCAGATCTTGCTAAAATGCAGACTAATTCACTAAGTCTGAGGTGCGGTCCAGGAGTTTTACTGGCTCCCAAGTGATCCTACCTATCCACTTGCTAAAAGCTCAACCCCAAACATCAATGCTTTAGATCCCAATGGGATACATGTTTGGAAGTCAAGCTTCTAAACCAGAAAAGGGTCCAACTATTTTGCCACTGGTTGCTCTACATGAGAAAGGCATGTGTCCCCACTTGCTCTTGTCCCCAGATGCTTCATGACTCACCCAAAATCTCACTATTAGTTAAAGCTGAGACTAAAATCCAGTTAGATCTCTTAACTCCCAACAGTCCTATTGCCACAGGTAGTTTCTGATTTTTAACATGAGCCATTTACTGAGCACACAATATGGCAGGATCAAATGAAGTTCAGGAAGATCTATATTGTTAAAATTAAATAGCAACATTAAAAAAAAAAACAGTAGCTGGGTGTGGTGGAGCACACCTGTAACCCCAGCACTTTGGGAGGCTGAGACAGGAGAATCGCGAGTTCAAAGCCAGCCTCAGCAATGGTGAGGTGCTAAGCAACTCAGTGAGACCCTGTCTCTACATAAAACACAAAATAGGGCTGGGGATGTGGCTCAGTGGTCGAGTACCCCTGAGTTCAATCCCCAGTACCAAAAAAAAAAAAGAGTAAAGGCTAATAGTAGTTAGTGCAAGTGGAGGACTGTGCATTTTCTATTTCCACAATGTTTTTGATGAGATCAGAATGTGTTCCACCTCTGTAAAACTCATGCCCACTTTCCACTGCACTTAGCCATCCATCACCTTGTTTGTTCACAAGTATTTATTCTAGTTGTAGCCATTATTTAATTCAGAAGCTAATAAAACTAGTCAGGCTGCCCCTTATAAAAATGAATGTGAAATCACAAGAATCATTCTCTTTTACTCCATCTTCACTTCATTTATGAGGAGTGGCCCTGGCCCTACTACAGTAATAGAAGTGAATGTACATGTGTACGCAAAATAAAAAGTATGTGGTAAGCCGGGCGCAGTGGTGCACACCTGTTAACACTTTGGGAGGCCGAGAATCACAAGTTCAAAAAGTACGTGGTAACATACTCTATGAGTCTTCCTTTTAACCAACTGGCCAAAAAATTAGGCACACCAAAAAGCCTTCAGGCTTGAAAATGCCTACGAAGACATGAACAGAGAACTACTTTACAGCAATGAAAAGGTGAGCCAAGAACAAAATTTAATTCGGTCACAAATGAGTAAATCATTTAACAGAATTAGAATGTACTCAAAATTTAAGCCCCAAACCTAGAATGACTTCAATAGCCAAATGCTGCCTAATGGCCAGAGAAATGGTAGCTTCTGATGACTGCTCCAAGTAATATGATAAATAACTACAAGCAATAAATAAATATTCCACTTACACTCTAAGGGAGGTAAACTTTTAAGAGTAATGTTTTTCATTTACCAAAACACAAAAACCAAGCCAAGCATGGTGGTGCACGCCTATAATCCCAGAGCTTGGGAGGCCAAGGCAGGAGGATTGCAAGTTCAAAGTCAACCTCAGCAACTTAGTGAGGCCCTGTCTCAAATATAAACAAACAGTGCCAGGCACAGTGGCTCAAGCCTGTAATCCCAGCACTTAGGGAGGCTGAGACAGGAGAATCACGAGTTCAAAGCCAGTCTCAGCAATGGCGAGGCACTAAGCAACTCAGTGAGACCCCGTCTTTACATAAAAAAAAAAAACCAAAATTGGGCTGGGGGTGTGGCTCAGTGGTCGAGTACCCCTGAGTTCAATCGCCAGTACCAAAACAAAACAAAACAAAACAAAACACAAAAAGGACTGTGGATGTGGCTCGGTGGTTAAGCACTCCTGGGTTAAATCCCTAGTACAAAAAACAAAAACAGAAAACAAAATTAATACTTTACTAGTCTGAGCACTCTTTAAAGAATATTATTATTGCCTTCATGATACAGTTAAAACTGAGGCAGATTCCGAACTCACTCAAGCTAACAGCTAATAAAAGACAGGGCTGGGAATCAAATCCAGACTGTTCCTACATATTTACACTACTTCTCAAAAACACTACAGATTCTCATTTTAAAGGCAATCCAAGTCTGAAGGTAAGCCAACATTTAATCTCAAGTTCAAACCAAAGCCTGTGATCCATTCCCCACACACCAAATCCCCGAAGGGAGCTCCCAAGAACAGAGGAGTATGGCACCCTTCCTTTAATAAAGACCCTAAATTCAACCCCACCGCCCACTATACCCTATTCTCTAAAATCAGTTTACATGGGACTACTGCACAACAGCCAACACTTGGATTTGGATCTGCCAAGAAACACTGGTATCCAAGCAGAAGATAACAGGGGTGTTACCAGCTATTCCCATCGAAGTTTTAAGTGGCTTGACGTCCAAGGACTTGAAAATGGCCAGGCTCCTTTCACAGAACACACCACAGTAATGTACATTTCACTGAAAATATTTTATTGGCCTTTTGGATAGAAACAGGAATTTATTTGCCAGGAAGGATGATCCCATCATACTGAAAGAGAAGAGATTTTTATTTTTTTCAGAAAAGGAGGCAATAGCAGTGACTGTAGCAAAGGCTAACGGAGAATTTAAAATACATGAACTTCTGAATCCCACACTGTTTCTGGATTAAATGGGAAGCCAACTAACAATTGCTATACTGTGTTCACTGCACTATACCTGAAAAAGGGGGGCTCCTTTTAGAGCTATATTCCTCCCCTTCCAGCTACCCATATTCATATAGCTCTGGGTATTCTTTTAAACCACCAACCCCAGGAACCCACATTTGCCAAGCTGCCCAAACACTCTCTTTTAAAAAAGCTACCCACCAAATAGTACTGTATTTTGCACCCCCAAATCCCAACTCCATCCACCAACACCACACACCACTACTTTACTTGAGATCCATCAGCTTTACCTTCTGCTGGAACCAGCGCATGGCCTCCTCTTTGCTGATTCTGTGTTTGGCCCCAATGCAGCCTGTCCTGCGCTTCTTGTCTGCGATGCTGAAACCTGGCCTACCCAGCACCTGTCCCAGGAATAACCAACAGTCACCTAGCCAGCTCAGAGTCAAGAGCAGACAGACAAGACTCACACTGGAGACTGATCAAGTCAGCTGGCAACCCTGTGGGTTTCTGGAGCAAGGGTAAGCTTAAGTGTCTGACAGGTCACTGGCATCCCAAACAACCTAATAAGAGGTGTGCTGTGCTGAGTGCAGTGACACACACCTGCAATCCCAGCACTTTGGGAAGCTGAGACAGGAGAATCGCGAGTTCAAAGCCATCCTCAACAATGGTGAGGTGCTGAGCAACTCAGTGAGACCCTCTCTCTACATAAAACACAAAATAGGGCTGGGGATGTGGCTCAGTGGTCGAGTGCCCCTGAGTTAAATTCCTGGCACCAAAAAAAAGATAGGCTTGGTGCACAGGCTGAAACTTTCAGCACATTCCTCCTTCCGTACCTAACTTCCAGGGGTGCTGAAGATTCTCCACTATTGCTCCCTAATCTCCAAAACACTTTTCTTTTAATAAAGTAAGTTAAAATGTTTCCCAAAGGTTTGTTGCCCCAAACTTTCCACAAGTACCCAATTCTCCTTACTTTTGGGTTATCTAATGAGGGTGCCTCCATCATTCAGGTTCCATACTAGTCAAGCCTTCTGCTTCGGGGTAATTTATATTTGAACCAAATACATTGCAATAACACAAATGGCCACTTGTACATTAAAATCCCCAAGCGTACAGCTGCATCACCCAAACCTGGTCTATGTCACCTGGGTAGAAGCCACATCTCCCCAGAGTCCATGGGAAGGAGCTGGGAAGGGCAGCCTCAGTGCAGCCAACTCCCAGGTGAAATGCAGCACCAGCACCTCTCAGAAAATTTCCAATTCACTAGTTGTATACGTTTCCTTTATTCTCCTTTAAGTCATGTTGCCACTTGATCTCAGACAGAAAGCTTCACAACAGCAAGGACTTTGTCTGTTCTGTGCTGTACCTCTACACTTGCCACAAATGAGGCACATCTTCCCAAAGGGGGACACACAAGGCAGACAATACTCAAAGCTTCAACCCAACATCTGAACATCAAGCTAGCACAAAAGGAAATGGAGCCAATTCCCCTCTCCTCACATACCAGGAGTGGGGAAAAAGGTATATTCATACCACATAGAAGTCCAGACCGTAGATACCAATGCTTGGATCATATTTGATGCCCAGGTCAATGTGTTCCTGGATCCCAAAACCGAAGTTGCCAGTATCTGAGAAGTTATTTTTCCGTAATTCATACTCCCGCACCTGAGGAGAAAAATGCAGCAAACTCATTACTTGTTATTTTTAACTATCCCCAAACAACTAGTTCAACCTGTAACACTCAGCACCCCAAACAAAAGCTACAGTTCAATTTAACTTTGCAGGGAACACAATCTCAATTTCCCCACTATACCAAATCACTTATCTCACCTACGGATTTCATAGAAACTTCTCGATTTCCAAAGGGCAGAGAAAAACTCAGAGCAGAGGCATCAAAATGACTCCCAGACTCTCAGGCATCTAACTCCCCCCACCCCCCACTTTTTCAGGGATGAGGACCAAACCCAGGTCTTGCACATGCCAGGCAAGTGCTCTGCCACTGAGCTAATCCACTCCCTGCAACATCTTTTTTTTTTTTTAATTTTTTCTAGTTGTAGATGGATACAATGTCTTTATTTTATTGCTTTTGTATGTGGTGCTGAGGATCGAACCCAGGGCCTCAAGCATGGGAGGCAAGCGCTCTACCGCTGAGCTACAATCCCAGCCCCTCCCCGCAACATCTTTTCAACCACCAAAGAAAACGTCATTTAATCGTGAGTGTAGACAAAGTCTTACAGAAGCTAAAATATGTGTGTGTGTGTGTGTGTGTGTGTGTGTGTGTGCAGGGCACCGAAGAATAGCACATTAAATCTTAACCAAGACCACTGTAATGACCTACATGTTGTTAAGTAAGTGTAGATCAATAGTGCCCTATGAGGGGACCAGCCTCACCTTTAGACCTTTCTCCAGGATTTCTTCTGCCTTGGCCCCACGAACTGTGCAGTGAACAGCAATCTTTTCATTTCTCCTGATACCAAAGGATCTGACAGTGTATCTAGCTGCAGGTAGGGGTAACAAGGAGTTAGGTATTGTCGTACTACACTCATCTCTTCCCCAGAACATCTCCATACCCCAAAGAGGCACTAAATATCCATCCACATTCTAAGTGCTGGTGTTCTATCAATTTCACCTATAACACGGAAAACAAATTTTCCAACTTACAAGTAATCCAGTCACACCTCAACAATTAAGAACTCAAAGCCTTGATAGTATTATCAAGTGTCCAAAAGGTCAACTTCATAACCACAACAGGTTAAAGAGGCACTAGCACTAAGACAATCATTGTGTTCTGGAAAAAAAAAACACTTTTTTTTAAAAAAATATTTATTTATTTTTTTTAGTTGTAGGTGGACACAATATCTTTATTTTATTTTTACGCGGTGCTGAGGATCGAACCCAGTGCCTCCCGCGTGCTAGGCGAGCACGCTACCACTGCGCCACAATCCCAGCCCAAAAAAACACTATTGATAATAGCTAATATTTGCTAAAAGCTTACTGACTGCATGCTGGGGTTGTGGCTTAGTGGTAGCGTGCTCCCCTAGCACGCATGACGCACTGGGTTCAATCCTCAGCACCACATAAAAATAACATATTCTGTTCACCTACAACTAAAAAATAAATATTAAAAAAAAAAAAAGCTTACTGCATCCTTATCCTCATTTTATCAATGGAGTTCTAAAAAGTTATTCACTTGCCCAAGATCACAGGTGGTAATAAGAAACAAGATCTGAACCCAAAGATTCAACATATTCCACTATCCTCCAGCAATGGAACATTCACTAATAACTCATTTTATCCTTTGAGTTTTATGAAAAAGCAACTACTATAATCCCCTTTATGCAAATAAGTACATGGAGGCCTAAAGAGCCCAACTCACACAGTAAGAAGTGGTGAAGCCAGAATCAGAATCCAGGCAGTCTCAGTGTACAGCCCTGTTCTTAAGGTAAACTGTTATTACCTTACCCGCTAATCAGGTCTAATGCCCCTTACAATGGTCCTGCTCTTTTTCAAGTAAGGAGGATATGAGATAGAGTAGGACAATGTTCATGTCCTACTTCACACCCTCCTTACTTGAAAAATCTTTACTTGGGTCAGTGTTAGCTGAAGGTTTGCTCACAGAAACGTGGTATGGCCACCGCCACAGCTAAACTCCACAAGGAGGACGCTTCTTTCAGTAGTTCATTAACACTTAATTTAAAAAGCTGTCTAAGGTAACATCCTAAAGAGACCTGACAGCAGGTGAGTATTATTAATGACCAACCAGGTGAACCAAACCCCCAGCTCTATCCGTGTCTGCCACTACTCACCTTTGGAAAACACAGGAGTCTGGCCTGTAAGCTGTTCCAACACCTTGGCGGCCCGGGTCAGTCTGTCTCCACTCTCCCCCACACAGATGTTGAGGCAGAGTTTGCGGATGCGAAGTTCCCGCATGGGGTTCTCTTTTTCGCCTTGATCCTGCTGCCAACAGGGTAGCACCGCAGTCAACACACTCAGAACCCGGTCACGGTCGACACTCTAGTTTTTACTACTTTCCACCTGCGCGCCCTATTTTTTCTGCTCATCCCAAACCCTAACGAAAGCCCTAGAGATTTCAAAGGTGTTATTGTGTTTGTCTGGGAGACAGGAAGGAAGCCAGCTCCGGACCAGGACTCTTACTGTACCCGCGGCATGGGTGAACACTGAGGAGGAACCCCAAGGGGCACAAAGCGTAGGGTGAAGAGCATGCCCAGATAAGGCCGAATACGGGGGCGAGAAGACTTAAAATGCACAGGAAACGGGAAACGCGTGGTTATGCGACGTCCCCCTCCGCCTTCCAAAGTTATCCGCAGGCTGGGGCCGAAGGCTGGCGCCTTTCTAAGCAGAGGAACCGGCCCAAGTTCCCCAGCACCTGGCAAGTCTCAAGTCCCAGGGGCTGGGTAAGGGCCGGGCCCCGCGTCCTAAGACCCTCCCCTCGTTGCACCTGCACTCACTGCGGCCCATAGACAGTGCCCCTGAGCCCTTGGGCGGCTTCCCGGAGCCCGCTCCTAGGAGAACGCGAGATGACAGGGTCCAGCCCCGCGCCCTCGGCCCGCACGGCCCGGCCAGTTTCAGCTCGAGCAGCTCTGGGGGTTCCACCCTCCTCGGGCCACGCGCAACACGGGGACCGCGGGCTTGACCGGCCGTGGATGGAGACGGATAAAGGCAAACCAAGCCCAGGCCTCAACTACTCACCGCCATGATGGAGACAGGAAGAGAGAGTGGAGCTTCCGGCCCAGGGCCTTATGGGTCAAGAGGCGGGCTCTTTTCCCAGGCTGACCAGAGAGACGAGGGAGAGGAAGAGAGGCCCGACGCAGCGTCCACCTTCCCCTAGCGGACGGTGCTTGCAACTGCAGGCGCCGCCCGCGGAAGACTAGGACGCGGGTTTCTGCTGAACTGGAAGGTTGTTAGTTCCTGGAGCCCCTTGACGTCCTCCTTTCCTACACAGTCTCAGGGCTGATGGTTATTGCACGATAACACTGGCAGAACTACATTATACCAACTGTGCAAATTATAAAGCGAATTTAATCTGTAATAATATAAACAAGTATAATTTATACAAATAGAACAGAGTGATTGTTTTGAGCCCCTGAGCTGTGAAAACAAGCCGGGCCAGCTAATGTCTGTGACAGGAGAATCGCGAGAGACAGGGTATCTCTGAGTTGCTTAGCTCCTCGCCTTTGCTGAGGCTGGCTTTGAACTCGCGATTCTCCTGTCTCAGCCTCCCTAAGTGCTGGGATTACAGGCTTGCACCACCATGCCCGGCTTTTCCCAATGTTTTTAAATGCACCTCTGACTTCCAGTTGTAGAAGGGAAAGATTTAGCACATGACTTTGAGTATCAGTATTTTTGGCAGGGTTAGGAAGACCTGATTCAATGTTGTGAACTTGATGTAGCTGTCCCTTTAGCCCACCTCCACAATCAGCCTTTGTAAATTCTCCCTCTTTCCATTAATGAGGAGGCCCTGGGGGACTTGTTCTACTCGTTGAGTCATAAAGAGCTAACATCTAAACTGGGCACAGTGGTGCACGCCTGTAATCCCAGCACTTAGGGAGGCTGAGACAGGAGAATTGCCAGTTCAAAGCCAGCCTCAGCAATGGGGAGGTGTTAAGCAACTCAATGAGACCCTCTATCTACATAAAACATAAAATAGGGCTGAGGATGTGGCTCAGTGGTCAAGTACCCCTGAGTTCAATCCCTGGTACCAAAAAAAAAAAAAGAGCTAACATCTAGCACAGAGCATGGCACAGAAGCATCTGGTAAAAGTGCCTACTTCCTTTCTATATATTTGTGTTTAGAATATTCTAGGTCAGTGTTTCAAGGCCAGGCATGCATAAGATGCCTGGGGGAGTCTAAAAAATAGACTCCCAGGCTTCAGCCTTAACCAGGTAAATCTATCAGGGTCTGAGCCTCTAGGAGTAAAAGGCTCCATCAAAAGGTCTGGTGGGCCACCGGGTTTGAAAGCCAGTGCTAGTGAGCAGGAAGGGGAAAGTCCCTCTGGTCTCTGTTCTGCTCACCTCTCTACATCTGTGCTTCTCAACCTTTGATGTGCATGTCAGTTACCTGGGGGATCTTGTTGAAATGCAAATTTGAATTCAGCATATCTAGATGGAGCCTGGGATTCTACATTTCCAACAAATTCCCAGGGGATGCCCAGGCTGCTAGTCCATGGACCATACTTGGAGTAGCAAGTCTCCAAAGTGTCCCCTGTTTGGCTGTGTGATACTAGAGAAGCCCCTTACTTTTCTGAGCTCTTGTGACCCAGCATTCATATCCTTGTGACCAGATTCTACCTGGCTCAGGTGTGACATGCTGGCCAACTGGTTTCCAGGACCCAGAAGGAGAACAGGGCAGTCCCAGTGGCCAGGTGCTCTTGGGTCTTACAAAGGGGCAGGTAGTTCAGGCAGTTTTCCACACACATGGGCTTATCTGGGACCATATAGATAATATCCAGACTTTGGGTTTTCTTCGTGTGTGTGTGTGTGTGTGTGTGTGTGTGTGTGTTATTGAGGATTGAACTCAGGGTGCTCTACTACTGAGCTACATCCCTAACCCTTTTATTTTTTATTTTGAGACAGTGTCTTCCAAGTTGCCAGGTTGGCCTCAAGCATGCAATCCTCCTGCCTCAGTGTCCCAAGTTGTTGATATTATAGGCCTACGCCACCATGCCCAGCCTGTCTTCTATCCTCTTGCCTGACTGTTGGATCTTCTTCAGCTCAGCAAACTGGAGGGCAGCGTGGGCCGTGCATGGCCAACTGGAATGCAGCTGGGGTGACTAAGAATGACAGTCTGCAGCAGAGTGGGACAGAGAAGGGAAAAAGGAGGACATTAGCCAAGCTTTCTCCACAGGAGGTGTCCCTAACCAGCTGAGGGTCAGACACCTTGAACACACTTTAAATTATAATGAGGAGCTGGGCGTGGTGGCCCACACTTGTAATCCCATCACTTTGGGAGGCTGAGACTGGAGAATCACGAGTTCAAAGCCAGCCTCAGCAACGGCAAGGCACTAAGCAACTCAGTGAGACCCTGTCTCTACATAAAACACAAAACAGGGCTGAGGATATGGCTCAGTGGGTGAGTGCCCCTGAGTTCAATCCCCAGTACCAAAAAAAAAAAAATGAGGGCTGTGGTTGTGGCTTACTGGCAGAGCACTTGCCTAGCATGTTTGAGGCACTGGGTTCAATTCTCAGCACTACATATAAATAAAATGAAGGTCAATGACAACTAAAAAAATATTTTAAAATAAAATAAATAATGAACATTGGAATGCGTACAGAGTACATCAAGCTCTGCTGAGTCTCGTGCACTCCAATTTGGTTTTCACAGCAGCCTTATGAGGCACTCGGCTATGATTATTCCCATAAAACAACAACAAACAAACAGACAGACAAACTGAGAAGCAAAGAGACTGAGTAACTTGCTCAACATTTCACACTAGAGCCGGGCACGGTGGCGCACACCTGTAATCCCAGCACTTTGGGAGGCTGAGACAGGAGAATCGCGAGTTCAAAGCCAGCCTCAGCAACGGCGAGGCGCTAAGCAACTCAGTGAGACCCTGTCTCTACATAAAACACAAAATAGGGCTGGAGATGTGGCTCAGTGGTTGAGTGCCCCTGAGTTCAATCCCTGGTAGCAAAAAAAAAAAAGATTTCATACCGGGATGGGACAGAGCTGTGGATGAGTAAGAAATAACACCTACAGAGATGTGATATGTAGTGGACTCACACTCACGCCCTCCCCCACCCAGGCCACATAGGAAAATGAATTCTAGTAACAGCAGATACAGAAGTTGTTAAGTGGCCCCATCACCTATCATCACCTCTTTTAATGCTTCCAAAACTGCTGCCAAGTAGCACCAGTGTCCACTGGCATAGTAAACGTGTGCCAGACGCTGCATTAAGAAAGGGCTTCAGGGGCTGGGATTGTGGCTCAGCGGTAGAGCGCTTGCCTCGCATGCGTGAGGCCCTGGGTTCGATCCTCAGCACCACATACAAAGCAATAAAATAAAGACACTGTGTCCATCGACAACTAAAAAATATTTAAAAAAAAAAAAAAAGAAAGGGCTTCAGGGGGCTGGAGATGTGGCTCAGTGGTAGAGCACTTGCCTAGCATGTGTGAAGCACTGGGTTCGATTCTCAGCACCGCATATAAATAAATGAATAAAATTAAGGCCCATCAACATCTAAAATAATATTGAAAAAATTAAAAAAAAAAAAAAAAAGAAAGGGCTTCAGGGCTGGGGTGTGGCTCAGGGGTAGAGCGCTTGCCTAGCATGAGTGAGGCACTGGGTTCGATTTGCAGCACGACATATAAATGAATAAATAAACTAATGGTCTATCGACAACTAAAACAATTTTCAAAAGGGGACTTCATGGGGGCTGGGAATGTATCTCAGAGTGCTTGACTAGCATGTGCAATGCACTTGGTTCAATGCCAGTATCACAAAAATGAATGAATGAATGAATAAATAAATAAATAAATACAAATTTAAAAAAAAGAAAAGGTTTAATAGCACACTCCACCAAGGAAACACCTGAGTGCTCTAAGCAAAGATTCTCCTGTTCTGCGCAGACCCACCCAATCAGAACCAATGGGGAGAGTCCCGGGATCAGTGTTTTTTCAACATTTTCTAGATGATTGTCAATCACCTGGTTTGAAAACTCCACATCAAGGCATTGAGACTATTGTGCAAACGAACAGATTCAGTGACGGACACCGTCTTGTTCAAGGGCACACAGCAAATAAGTGGCAGAGTCAGAGTCCTAATCCAGGCGGTCTGGTTCCGCTTCCACTGCTGCCAAAAGCCCATCATGGGGCACACGCCCAGTGTCCACTGTCTGAGTGACCCCGTAGCCCTGGAAGATGCCCCTCAGTGGACCATCT
This sequence comes from Geosciurus inauris, assembly GCA_004024805.1. Classification (NCBI taxonomy): domain Eukaryota; kingdom Metazoa; phylum Chordata; class Mammalia; order Rodentia; family Sciuridae; genus Geosciurus; species Geosciurus inauris. The sequence continues at coordinate 60,100 of PVHX01007314.1, read as the reverse complement.
CACCTGGGAGACTGAGCTCACCACCTCGAGGGTAGGTCGTCCTTGCTGTCCTCTGCCACACTGTCCCGCCTGATGTTCTTCACAGGTGCATTCTTCAAACAGAAGACCACGTTGTCACCAGACAGGCCTTGTGGCACGTTTCCATGGACTTGAGCTCGAGGTGATGTTACACAGAGCAAAGGTCACTCCCACGCCTGGCTTGAGGAAGTCTGTTTCCACCTGGCCCACAGTCATGGTGCTGACTCCCTGAGGGACAGATCACACAGGGCCATCAGCAGCCAGACACCAAACATGGCCACGTGGTATGGACGCCCCCCGAGTCTTGTACACTTCCTGCAGTAGCAGTCCCAGGGGCTTGTCCATATGGCGAGCAGGGGTCATGGTCAAGTCCAGAGCTTCCAGCAGCATCATGCCTGCCAAGTTTTCTCCCATCCTCTGAACCAGGGCATATGGAAAAGCCACCACACATGCTGCTCACTCAACCCAGAAGAAGCCTGGTTCTGTCCCACGTGCCAGCCTGCACTGGGACCTCAACTGAATGATGTGTTCTACACCTCAGCATCCTCAATCTGTGAAGAAAATATCATCAGCTACCTTACAGGCTGTTGCAAAGACGCAAAAGACTGCATACAAGCCATCCAGTGTAGTGCTTGACACCTACCGTACGGGGAAGCCACTAACTGGTGACAAGTGCTGTGACTCTCATCAGCATTGTGAGATTGGCTCCCTGAGTTGAGGCAAGATACTTCAGGAAGCAGACATTCCTAGAATCTGAATGGCCCTTTGACACTGTTCTACCTGTTCATTATACAGATGGGGAAACTGAGGTCCAGAGAAGGGAAGGGAGTGAAAGCATACAGCTGAGGAAGCATCAGAAGTAAGACTGAAAATAAGACCCAAAATACTCTCCAGGCATGGTGGAGCACACCTGTGATCTCAGTGATTTGGGAGGCTGAAGCAGGAGGATTGCAAGTCTGAGGCCAGCCTCAGCAATTTACCAAGGCCCTAGGCAATTTAGAAAGAACCTGTCTCAAAATTAAAAAATAAATAAAAAATAAATAAAGTCAAACATGGTGGTTCAGTGATAAAGTGCCCCTGGGTTAAATCCCTGATACCAAAATTTTTTTAAATAAAACAAATTAAATAAATAAATAAAAAGGTCTGGAAGCCGGGTGTGGTGGCGCACACCTGTAATCCCAGCACTTTGGGAGGCTGAGACAGGAGAATCACGAGTTCAAAGCCAGCCTCAGCAACGGCGAGGTGCTAAGCAACTCAGTGAGACCCTGTCTCTACATAAAACACAAAATAGGGGGCTGAGATTGTAGCTCAGTGGTAGAGCGCTTGCCTCTCATGCGTGAGGCCCTGGGTTTGATCCTCAGCACCACATACAAAGCAATAAAATAAAGACATTGTGTTCATCTACAACTAAAAAAAAAAAATTAAAAAAAAAAAAAACCACAAAATAGGGCTAGGGATGTGGCTCAGTGGTTGAGTGCCCCTGAGTTCAATTCCTGGTACAAAAAAAAAGAGGTCTGGAGAGAGAACTCAGTAGTAAAGCGCTCGTAGATTCAATCACCAGTACCAAAAAAACAAAAACAAAACAAAATTCAAAAAATCCTAATACTTTATGCTTAAGAGTAATTTTGTTTTTTCAGTAGTGGGAATTGAACCCAGGACTTTGCACATGCTAAGCAAGCAAGCTACTACTCAGCTACATACCAAGCCCAACAGTAGGATTTTTAAAGACTAAGGTGTTTCCCAGTGGAGGTGTCCTAAAGAATATGCTTCAGGTTCTGTAAACTGTTCCCAAGGAAGCTGACTTATAAACAAGGATGGCCTTGTGGAGTATAAGATCTTTCAGGAGAATGATTTTTAGTATCATAGTGCATCACATGCAAACATATTTCCAATGATCAATGCTCATCTTTGTCTTCAAATACATATTGGTTAAGCTGGGTGCAGTGGCGCATGCCTGTAATCCCAGCACTGAGGGAGGCTGAGACAGGAGAATCGCGAGTTCAAAGCCAGCCTCAGCAACGGCGAGGCGCTAAGCAACTCAGTGAGACCCTGTCTCTACATAAAACACAAAATAGGGCTGGAGGTGTGGCTCAGTGGGCCAGTGCCCCTGAGTTCAATCCCCAGTACCCCCCAAAAAAAGCAAGGTGGTTGATGTTGAGGGCCGAGGGGAGGCCTGAGCAGCTGAGCAGATTGGTACGTGGGCTTAGATCAGACACACTATCAGAATCCTGATGAAGTTTCTCCTTTCCAGACACAAGTCCTCAAGGAAATTTCTAGACCTCCAAAATTTCACGCACCCTTCTGCATCAAGGGAAATGCCAGTCCCTGCCTCGGCACTACAGATTAAAGCCAGGGCCCAGCCTGGCCATGGGACACCCACAGCAAGTTCCCAGTGAGCAGTTGCTCTCAGTCCTTGGTGGGCACTCAGATGTGGGAGGATGCATAACTGCTGTGAGTAAAAGGGCTAGGAAGGGGATCAGAGATGTCCTTGGAGGACAGGAGAAGAGGGACAGCCTATAGTCCAGAGCTATGCAATACACAGGCTAGCTGCATGCAGCACATCTGGCTTCATGGACTCAAAAATTGGTGACCCAAAGAAGAAAGTTATTGTTTCTATTAATACACTCTTGAGAAGGGGCAGGGGTAGGAGGCTTTGAAATTTTTAATAAGCATTTTTACATAAATAGTTCAAACTTGTAAGAAAAAGAATATTTCCTCTTTTTTGGAAGGAATAATTGGGGGTCAGAAGTGGACCACCCAAGACCCAATGACTGATAAGTGACCAAGTCAGAAGTGGATAAGGAGACGCACTCTGCAGACTCAGACCCTGGCCTCTTCCCCCGGGCTCTGTGAGGGTGAGGATAAGTTCTCCAACAACATGATGAAGCTGGTAACTCCCTTATGTCGACGCCCACTCACAGACCCCTGCAAGTGTGTGAGGGCAGCATTGTCTCTATCTTAACGACGGAGAAAACCAGCTGTGCGTGCTGAGGCAGGCCTGTAAACCCAGCTACTAGGGAGGCTGAGGCAGGAGGTTCACAAGTTCAGGAGGCCAGCCTGGCCAACTTAGCAAGACTCTGTCATGAAATAAATAATTGGAAAAGGAATAGGGATGTAGCTCCGGGGTAGAGATGTAGCTCAGATGTAGGGTGCTTGCCAAGCACATGTGAGATCCTGTGTTCAATTCCTAATACTGGGGGGAAAGAAAGATGGAGAAAACTGAGGTCTTCAATGTCACAAGTATTTCTTGAGAGCTAAACTTAAACCCCAACTCTAACAAGTAGCCCACTGGCTACAGACTAACATGCTGTGTTATAGAATATACTTTAGAATATAATAGGTGCCTGATAACTGTTCAGAGGGACATGAGAATAAAGCCTCTTTTGTGCCCCTCAGGTAAAGGGGCAACAGGCACCAAAGCTTCACATTCTGCTCTAGTAACATCTTAGAAGGGCCTCCTTGACCACCTCGACATAAAGCAACTCACCCATGCTGTGTCCCTTCACCTTTAATTAAATAAAACTTAATGGAGTCCATTGGTTTGGATTGAGCTCCTGTGCCAGGTCTAACAAACCAAACCAAACCAAATCTCTACTATGAGCATTTCATGCAGATATGAATCATAAGCAGCAATCCCATGACTTAAAGGTGGAATTCAAAGTTACTTTCCTTACAGGATTAAAGCAGAGAAGACTTCTTAGTCATGCTGGCAAAACTAGGCTGTTTGGAGATTTGTCTGTTATCTCTTTCTCTCTCTTCTGATTTCTTGGAAGGTGAGATCTACAACTTAAATGGCTCATCTTCTTTTTATTCTGTTTCTTCTTTCTTCAGTCTTTTCTATTAAGAATGTCGCCCTTGGGGCTGGGATTGTAGCTCAGTGGTAGAGCACTTGCCTTGCATGCGTGAGGCCCTGGGTTCGATCCTCAGCACCACATACAAAGCAATAAAATAAAGACATTGTGTCCATCTACAACTAAAAAAAAAAAAAAAGAATGTCGCCCTTCTCTGCTGAGATCATCAGAACGCTCACTCTGCTTTATAGAATGAGATGTTGCCCTAATTAAGATCTTTAAACTAAATGCGTTTGTAATTTTGTCTTTTAACACTTCTCTAGAATTTTCTTCTCAGCACTATTCACCATCTGCCTCCCTAGTAGTCATTCAGCTCCAACAGCGAACTTACATCTCATTCTCCAGGGTACCCTCAGCACCAAGGACAGTGCCCCGGGGCCCCGGCTCAATTACTATCCAAACAAACATGCTGCTAGTGTCTGTTCTAGGCTTTCTCTGGGGCAACCAGACAGTATGTGTTACAAGATTCTAAAACAACACCTCCTCCTGTTTCATTAGGAATTCGTTCTAATTAAACGGTCAAGGATATATGCAGAATTTATCTACCAGGATGCTCATGGCAATTTTTTTTTTCTGTTGGTACTGAGGATTAAACCCAGGGGTTCTTTAATTTTGAGCTATATTCCTACTCCACCCAATTTTTAAGACAGGATCTAGCGAAGTGCCCCAGGTTGGCCGCTAACTTGCAATCCTCCTGCCTCAGCCTCCCAGTTGTTGGGATAATAGGTTTGTCTGGCTAAAACATCTTCATAGGCTCATGTATATGTGAAGTGCTTAGTCTGGTGCATGGCCCATGGTCATTTATCAAATCATTAATCACAATTTTCACTGAATAATGGATATGGCTAGCCAGCTTCCATACAAAGCACCCATTAACTATTCAACTAAGGCAAGGAAAGTTTCTGTTGCTCTCATTGTGTTTGTTTTTTTGTTTTGTTTTTTGGTACCAGGGATTGAATGCAGAGGCACTCGCCCACTGAGCCACATCCTCAGCCCTATTTTGTATTTTTTTATGTAGAGACAGGGTCTCACTGAGTTGCTTAGCACCTCGCTGTTGCTGAGGCTGGCTTTGAACTTGTGATTCTCCTGTCTTGGCCTCCCAAGTTGCTGGGATTATAGGTGTGCGCCACCGCGCCCAGCCAATGCTTTGCATTATTATTACTATTATTATTATGGTACTGGAGATTGAACTCAGGGGCACTCGACCACTGAGCCACATCCCCAGCCCTATTTTGTGTTTTATGTAGAGACAGGGTCTTACTGAGTTGCTTAGCGCCTCGCCATTGCTGAGGCTGGCTTTGAACTCGCTATTCTCCTGTCTCAGCCTCCCTAAATGCTGGGATTACAGGCTTCCGCCACTGTGCCTGGCTTGCATTATTTTTATACTCAGAAAAGTATAGCCATGTCCCTGTGGAGGAAAAGGCTAAGAATTCCCAAGTCAGTTACAGAAAGGGTAGGCTTTAGGAAAATGTAGTAAGTGGGACCCTGGAAAAGTTGAATATCTTTCAGGACTGTAGAAATGAGGCTGCTGAAAAGACAGTTGTATGTATAAGTTACCGTGTTGGTTTAGGGTGTGTTCCGCTCCTCTCCAGCTGAAACACAGTGGGCATTTCTTCATTTCAGCTAATCTTCATTTAGTGAGGCCCTGAGGACATAGCAGAGAACAAGAAAGACCAAAGACCAGGTGACTTCCTCAAGAAAACTAAGTAGGGGGCTGGGGTTGTGGCTCAGCGGTTGAGCGCTTGCCTCGCATGCGTGGGGCACTGGGTTCGATCCTCAGCACCACATAAAATAAATAAAGATATTGTGTTCATCTACAACTAAAACAAAATATTTAAAAAAAAAAAAAAAAGAAAACTAAGTAGGTCATGAAAGACAGAACTAGTGCCCGGGTGACTTTTGTGAGGAGAGGAACTTGTATAAATCCATCATAATTACAATATACGTTAGATAAGCAGCTCTCAAAGATCAAAGCTATTTTCATACCAGTACTAAGACATTAGGTTTCGTCTCATCCTTTCACTGGTCTAAGGACTTCGAGACCTGTGAAGTGGCCATGGCACATGATTGAATGTAGAAGTAGATATAAGAATCCAGTTGTCTAGGCCAGACATTCAAGAGATCTGCAAAAATGAGCAATGCCCCTCTTCTCACTAATATGTTCTTGTTTGGGGAATTGGTTATTTTTCACACATTAAAAAGTGATTTTTTTTTTTTTTTTTGGTACTGGGAGTTGAACCCAGGGGCACTTTACTACTAAGCTACATCCCCAGCCCTTTCTATTTTTTATTTTATTTTTTTAATTAAAAAAAATTTTTAGCTGGGCGCGGTGGCGCAAGCCTGTAATCCCAGCACTTAGGGAGGCTGAGACAGGAAAATCACGAGTTCAAAGCCAGCCTCAGCAATGGCGAGGCGCTAAGCACCTCAGTGAGACCCTGTCTCTACATAAAACACAAAATAGGGCTTGGGATGTGGCTCAGTGATCAAGTGCCCCTGTGTTCAATCCCCAGTACCAAAAAAAAAATTTTTTTTTAGTTGTTGATAGACCTTTATTTTGTTCATTTATTTATATGTGGTGCTGACAATCAAACCCAGTGCTTCCACACACATGAGGCAAGCTCTCTACCACTGAGCCACGACCCCAGCCCTCTATTTTTTATTTTGAGACATTTGCTTAGGGCCTCACTAAGTTGCTGACTCTGGCCTTGAACTTGGGATCCTCCTGCCTCAGCCTTCCGAGTTGCTGGGATTACAGGTGTGCACCAACACACCTCACAAAAAGCGATATTTATGTTAATATGTAAGGGATTTCTTACTGTTATTTTAAAATAAATTAAAAACAGCTTTGGGGCTGGGGTTATGGCACAGTGGTAGCGTGCTCGCCTAGCACGCGGGAGGCACTGGGTTCGATCCTCAGCACCACATAAAAAAATGAAATAAAGCTATTGTGTCCACCTACAACTAAAATATAAAAAATATTTAAAAAAACAGCTTTAATTTTGGGTGTGGTAAATATAAATAGCTCTAGGATTGGGGATACAGATCAATGGTAGAGCATTTCCCTAGCATTCCTGAGGTCTGAGTTCAATCCCTAGTACTGAAAAAAAAATATGTATATGCGTATACATACACACATATGTATATATGTATGTGTATGTGTGTTTATATATACACACACATACAGTGAAAGAGAGTCCTAAGACCAGTATGTTTGAGAATCACCACATCAGATGGTTCATTTTTCCATTAACCTTCTTGGTTATGTTTCTACTGTATTGGCTGTGGGTCAATCAGTCCTTCTCAGACTTTAAAGTGTTCCTACCATATAAGCAACCTCAGAGCAACTTAGACTGCACCTCTGGAAGGCAAGGTTAGAAAAACCAGGATCTCTGCAGCCAGTGACGCTAGTGACGACCTGTCTCTCTTTTCAGCTGGCTCTGCAGACTTCTGCCAGCTTGTTGAGATGCTTCAACTCTCTCTGAGGTGTCCTACCCTCTTCCCTGTCTCTCCCTTCTCCTTCTTCTGTATGAACTCATTTTCCCCCACTCATACCAGGGCCCCTGTCCCTTACCTTTTTTTTTTTTTTTATAAATCTTTTAGTTGTAAGTGGACACAATAGCTTTATTTTATTTTTATGTGGTGCTGAGCCTCAAACCTAGTGCCTCACGTGTGCTAGGTAAGCACTCTACCACTGAGCTACAATCCCAACCCATGTCCCTCACCTTTTTTTTTTGGTACCAGGGATTGAACTCAGGGGCTCTCGACCACTGAGTCACATTTTGTGTTTTATGTAGAGACAGAGACTCACTGAGTTGCTTAGTGCCTCGCCATTGCTGAGGCTGGCTTTGAACTCACGATTCTCCTGTTTCAGCCTCCCAAAGTGCTGGGATTACAGGCGTGCACCACCGCACCTGGCTGTCCCTCACCTTTTGACAGCATGTACCCAACAATACTATGGCCTAGTCTCCAACCTGGGCTTTTGTCTTGAATTTTCCACTTCAACACTCAGCTGGACCCTCAACATCAACACAGAAGAGTCCAGGGATGCCTCAGATTTCACACATCTAGAACAGACTCAGTTGGACCCCAGTCCAGCCCTACCTCTGACATTCGCCAGACATCCAATTTCCCTAGCCAGACTTGAAAGTTCGCCCTCACTCTTTTCCTCCTTTACCCTCTTCCCTGAAACTAATCTCTAATTCCTGTGGATTCCTCATCTCCATAGCCCTGGACTCTGTCCATTATTCCCTGTCCCCTCTACTGCTGCCTGAATCTGGGCCACCATCCTTGCTCATCTGATCAACTGCAAGAAGCTTCTAATTGGTTTCCCAGCCCCAGCACTGGGCCTGTATTTTCCCCTCCTTATGCTGCAGCCAAAGTGCTCTTAGTAAACTTGTCTGATCCCATAATTCCCATGCTTGAAATCCTCAAGGGGCTGCAGGTAGGGTAGCCATGTTCCTCTGCAGGACATTTGACACCTTCTTCCTCTGTCCCAGGAGACACCCACTTTTTGTCTCAGAAACTTTGTTCCCCTGTTCTGACCAAGGCTCAGAGGAGATGCCTTCCACCTAGAACCCTTCAGGGCCTCCCACCCCTTGTCCACCACCCCTGCCTTGGGCTCCTACAGCACTCACACTGTCTCTCTGAGCTTGTCATGTGGCATGAGAGTGTGTGATCGGGAATGGAGCAGGGTCAAACCCTGTTATGGTCACCATTGCATCCCCAGGAAGCACCCCAAGATCTGTGGTAGTCAAATAAGTCCTTTCTCCCCTTTTAGCTCTGCATGTGGACAGCTTTCCCTGCTGAGACTGTGGCATGTGTCACACTAGAATTCAAATCTTGGCACTACCTTCCTTACACACCCCCAGGCAAGCTACTTAATCCTCCCAGCCTCATTTATCTCACCTAGACAACGGTGGCCCTGTCACCTGCCTGTCATGACTGAGATTGAGTGCCTCTGCCAGCCCCGCAGATAATCCGGTGAGAGTGCCCTATGCCCTCCTCCACCATGTGACGCCCTTCCCAGGGGATCCAAAGCTGGAAGTGGCCCGGCGGAGAGGAGACACTCAAACGGCGGCCCCACCTCCGCCACCTCCTTCCGAATCCTATCCACGGCCCTCTGGTCGACGTCCCCGCATTTGTAGACTTGAGATGCTCAGTCGTAGGCACTCACCTGAGTCCACGCGTCTGATGGCTACAGTGTTAACGTGGTTCTTCTCTTTACCCACGGGGGTGGGGTGCTTAGGGGAGAAGAGGACAGGCTTAGGATGTGAATGGGCAACTCCCTCCCCCCAAACTCATCTGCCTTGGGACTGGGCCAGCTCGGCCAGTGGAAGGAGAGAAAACGGTTGGCAGAAAGGCAGACGGAGGGGTTCCCTGGAAGGATGTTCTAGTATCCCCCCCCCCCCCCCC
>PVHX01007314.1:0-50719 GCA_004024805.1 Geosciurus inauris | reverse complement strand
GAGTGAACCTGCCACCAGCTAAAAGCAGGTGGCGCTGAGCTTTGAGATGCAGATTAGTACTCGCCTCCCACTGTCGCTGCCTGGGTACTTGAAAGCGACTCAGGAGTGAAAGGCAGATCTTGGGGCGGGAAGTGAGAGCAGGAACCCAGGGTCAGGAGGAGGTCTCTTATTGTCCCTGCTCATTTGTTTGGGACGCTCAGAAAGTGTGTATGCAAGACAGTGGGTGAAGGGGGCGGGAAGAGGGAGCTCTGGCTTTTACCTGTCACCTCCTCTGTCAGTCTGGGCATCTCGAACCACGTGGACTCATCTGTCTCCAGCCGCCAGCAGAGCCTGGACCAGTGGCAAATCCTGTTGGGCCAGAAAAGCGACTGCGAACCACAGTCCAGGTCCCGAGCATATGCTCTCGTTTCTCCATGCTGCTACTAACTCCATTAAAACACGAGGAAACAGGCTCAGGAGCAGGATCCCCCATTAGAAAGTAGCAAAACTAGGATTGGAACTCAAGTTGACCCCCCGAGTCTTACAGTCTAGCTCTGCCTCTCAGTGAATTAACGTCTGCAGAATGAAGGAAAGGATGTGACCCCCAGCGACCAGCACTGGCTTGTGGGATCAATATTTAGGGTGGGATATGGGGGAAGGGCAGGAGTGAGATGAGCTGGGGAGGTCTGCTTTCTCTCCATGGGTTGCCCCCTAAAGGTCAGAGACACTGCAGTGGAGCCTGAAGGTGTTCTCTGGAGGTTCTGGAACAATCCACACATCAGTTCCAAGGACCACACTATGTGCCTGGAAACCAGCCAGGGAAAGATGGCAGAAAGTATAGGGTCCTGAGGCCAGTCGACCTGATTGGATCTTGGCTCTGCCCTCTCCTTCAGTGGGTCCCTTAATCCTTGGGAACTTGGGTTTCTACTCAGCTCTCAGTACTGTCGGGGAGATAAGGCATCCCACCCCCATACCGAATTCCTGCTCTCTCGCATTCAAAATCTTGGTGGTGCAGACAAGCGGTCCTATACCTATTTCAAAGTATGAACACGTGGGGGCGCTCTTGTCACAAAAGAGAAAAATCGTTCTTCCCGCCAGGGAAATTGAGGTCCGAGGATTCTGGTTGGGGCGGGGCTCTTATGACATCCCTTCTGATCATTTTGACCATTTCCAGTCCTTCCCCTTGGAATGTAAGTATGGTAGAGAAACGATGTGCGAGTGGGTGGTTGGACAGCATAGCTAATTTCACCTTCCCTAAATTTTGTCCTTCACAAGGTGTTTTGTATCTTCGTGCTATCAGAATTTCTTGCCTCTAACTCTCATAAGTCCATAAAAGGTAAAGGGAGGCTCTTGTGATACCCATAAATGGAGTTTCAGTGTAGGCTTCTCAGAACATTTGTGGAGTGTTGGAAAGGAAAATGGTTTAGGACTCCAAACATCAGGCACCCAGCCCCGGTTTCACCACTTCCTGGCTGTGTGATCTTGGGCAGTTTACTTCATCTCTCTGAGACTCATTATCTCAGCAGTGAACAAAAGTGACAACAGCCCTCAAAGGATTATTGTGAAAGTCAGATAAAAAGGGCCTGTAAGGTATAAAGCACTGTGGGAATATCTATAGTTGTTATGATGCCGGCCTGTGGAAATGTCTAAGTGTCTATTAATGTGTTGGTCTTTTTTTTTTCTTCTTCTTCTTTTTGGTACCAGGGATTGAACTCAGGGGTACTCGACCACTGAGCCACATCCCCAGCCCTATTTTGTATTTTATGTAGAGACAGTGTCTCACTGAGCTGCTCAGTGCCTCACAGTTGCTGAGGCTGGCTTTGAACTCATGATTCTCCTGTCTCAGCCTCCCAAAGTTCTGGGATTACAGGCGAGCGCCACTGCACCTGGCTTGTTATAGATTTTTTAATGGACTATTTTAAAGTTTGTTTTTTTAATAAACTGTGTGACTTTTCTTTCTTTTTTTCTTTTTCTTTTCTTTTCTTTCTTTCTTTCTTTTTTTTTTTTTTTTTTTTTTTTTTTTTTTTTTGTTTGGTACTATGGATTACATATCTCTATATCCCTACCCTTTCTCCACCCCCACAGTAGAGAATCTTTATTGCTAAACATAAAATGCCCACCAGGAGGGCCTGGCTGGTGGCCTCTTCCCCTGGCAGGGATCCTGGGAAAAGGAAATTCCTTTTTTTCCTTTTTCCAGTACTAGGGATCAAACCTAGGGCTTTGTGCATGCTGGGCAAGCACTCTACCACTGAACCACATCCCCAGCCCCCAGTGAGATCCTGTCTGTAAATAAAACACAAAATAGGGCTGGGAATGTGGTTCAGAGGTCAAGTGCCCCTGAGTTCAATCCTCTAGTACCAAAAAAAAATAGTTCCGTTCTGGGCCTGGGTTGTGGCTCAGTGGTGAAGCACTTGCCTAGCATGCATGAGGCACTGAGTTAAATTCTTAGCACTGCATATAAATAAATAAAAGGTCCCATCAACAACTAAAAAAAAAATTTAGTTCCATGGCCCCCATAGCTACATCCCAAGTGCTCAAGAGCCACCTGTGCTAGTAACCACCACATTGCACGGCAGATGTAGGACGTTTCTGTCATCACAGATGTTCTGCAGGACATCACTGCTCTTAGAGAAATCCAGTCTGGCTCTCTGAAAACTGGAGCCTGGACCAGGTTGCCAGGAGACCTCCACTGTGGCTCTGGCCCTGCTCCTGACTGGCTGGGCAGCCTTAGACAAACCACGGGCCTCTGGACCTCATTTCTCTCCCTGCAACGTGGGCAGAGGTAAGTCACAGCCCCCTTCAAGCTCAGGCCTTCTGGGGTCAACTGAATTGACCCCAGAATTCAATGTCTAGTTCCTCCCACCCTCTGGCCCTCTGGGAACTGGAGCTTCTCGGCTGTCTCCTTCTGTCCTTGCCTACAACAAGGAGATTCGATGAACTCATTTGCCCTCAGCTATGGCTTACCATGGATTTTGTTTTTTTTTCTTTTTTTGGTACTGGGGATTGAACTCAGGGGCACTCGACCACTGAGCCACATCCCCAGCCCTATTTTTTGTTTTATGTAGAGACAGGATCTCACTGAGTTGCTTAGCACCTCACCATTACTGAGGCTGGCTTTGAACTCGCGATTCTCCTGTCTCAGCCTCCCAAAATGCTGGGATTGCAGGCTTGTGCCACTGTGCCCGACTCATGGATTTTTTAAGGGACAATATCTGACTGGATCTGCCCGGTCTGAGTCAATTCAAAAGCTCTCTCATCAGAGCCTGGTTTGGGGATTTAGGGTTGGTGAGTCTCTGCAGGTAGCTGAGACAAGAGGTGGGAGCAGCTGGAGCTGTTGAGGACCGTCCAGCCATGTGGACCCAAGTGTCTACTGGGAGGGCTGGAGAGGCAGATGGGAGGGTGGGGAGAGAAGCTCAGCAGACCTACAGGGAGAAGCAGAGAGGAGTTCACACTTCAGGTTCTTGGAATCTATGAAATGCATCCTGAGTCTTCGTGATGAATTCTCCTACTCCATCCCCCCCCCCTTTTTGTTCTATTCGACTCTAGTTTGCTTGCTTCTTCTTTTTTTTTTTTAATATCTTTATTTTATTTTTATGTGGTGCTGAGGATCGAACCCAGTGCCTTATGCGTGCTAGGCGAGCACGCTACCACTGCGCCACAAACCCAGCCCCGTTTGCTTGCTTCTTGCTGCCAAAGGTTTCTAGCTTATATTTTGATTTTCTCTTTGTTTCTGTGATGCTGGGAATGGAAGCCAGAGCCTTGCACATGCAGGACCAGCACTGAGCTACACCCCTAGCCATTCACACAGGCTAAAGCAAAAGGTTTGTTTTCCTACTTTCCTGAAAAGTTAAGAATGTTTTCCGTTGAGGAAAAATAATAACAGTGAAAGCTAAAAAGGCCACATACATGAACACACCAAATGGAAAACAGCCCTTGGCTATTCGTTCAACAAGTGTTTCTTGAGCACCTACATGGTGCCAGGCACTGTGTCTGGTGCCGTGTCTCCATCACCTTGTCCAGTCTTTTCAATGATGCTTGAAAGACAGGTTATGCTTTCCCCATTGTGGAGATGAAGGAATCGAGGTGGAGAGGTCAAAGGACTTGTGCGAGGACACGCAGCTGGTTAGCAGTAGGGACAACATGAGTCAGGGCTTGGGGAGATGACAATAAGCTGGGTCTTGTTGGCATCAGCACAGCTGGTGATGGAGGAGATTTCTTGGGTGGGGACCCACTTGGCCCAGACAGTGTAGCAAGCCAGAAAGATCACGCCCTGTCATGAGGGTGTGACTCGGTTATTCCAGCTACAAAAGAACAGTTTGAAGCAGGAACGATAGATTGGAAAAGAAAATCCTCCAAAATAAAAAGCCCTTGGAATCTCTCATATATCTTGTTTTCTGTCTTCTCAATATTTCTGCTGTAAAAAGCCTTTCCCGATGAATAAAAATCATCCCTCTCCAGCCACGAGGGGGAGGGAGAGGGGTAACACCCAAATTGGTTCTGGAGTGAAGGGTTTACTTTGCAGTTGCTCACCTTAATATACAAAAATCCCTTTCAAATCAATAAGAAGAGGTCCTGCCAATACACAAATAAGCAACCAATACATCAAAAGAGTCTATTTAACATTTCTAGGAATCAAAAAAATGCAAATTAAATCAACCATACCATTTGTTAAACTTCTAGGTTTTCCAGCAATAGAAAAATTACAAAAAGCATTGTTGGGGCTGGGGTTGTAGCTCAGTGGCAGAGCGCTTGCCTAACAAGTGTGAGAGGCACTGGGTTTGATCCTCAGCACCACATAAAAATAAATAAAATAAAGGTATTGTGTCCATCTACAACTAATTTTAAAAAAAAAGTTGATGAAAATGTAGGAAAATTGATGCTCTTATACTTCATTAGTGGGAGTTTTGTCTTTGTAGGGTATTTTAGAAATATGAACCCAAAGTCTTAAACATGAGAATATTTTTGATTCAGTAATTTGATTCTAGGTATTTATCAAAGCAAATATAATTGAGCAGGGCACAGACAGTGGCTCACACCTGTAATCCTAGCACTTTGGGAGGCTGAGACAGGAGAATCGCGAGTTCAAAGCCAGCCTCAGCAAAGGCGAGGCACTAAGCAACTCAGTGAGACCCTGTCTCTAAATAAAACACAAAATAGGGCTGAGGATGTGCTCAGTGATCGAGTGCCCCTGAGTTCAATCCCTGGTACCAAAAATGTGTATCTAATTGCAGGAATATTCTTTGTGTGTGTGTGTGTGGAGGGGATACAAGCCATTGAACTCAGGGATGCTCTACCGCTGAGCTCTATCCCCAGTCTTTGGGGCTTTTTGTTGTTGTTGTTGTTTGTTTGTTTGTTTGTATTTTACCAGAGATTGAACAAAAGGGTGCTCAACCACTGAGCCGCATCCCCAGCCCTTTTTATTCTGTTATTTTGAAACAGGGTCTTGTTAAGTTGCAAGGGCCCAGGACATGGACCACCGGCACCAGGAAGCAGAGAGGAGATCAGCAGCCCTGTGTCCAGGACTTGCTTCCAGCTGAAGGAGCCTGCGAGACAGCTTCAGGGACTCCGGGTGACAGGGATGCTGCAGACGGTGCTAAGAAGGCGACGCGCGCCTGGGCCCCAGCTCCACGCCGGCACCTGCGCTGCCGGAGGGCAGGGGAGCCTCGGGGCAAGGGCTCAAGGGCTCGCACCCAAGCGCATGGGACCCTCTCCACGACGCCCTGTGGCTGCTGCTGTTCTCCCGCTTTTCAGATGAGAAAAGTGAGGCTCAGAGAACTGCAGCGACTCCTGCGAGTCACACTGCTGGGATTGAAGGCAAGTCACTCATCGCCTAAGGCCTTGGCTTCCCTGCCAGCCTGGCACGTACTCGGTTCGCTGAAGATCCAGAAGGACTGAGCGAACCTCACCTCCAGCCTCGGGTCGGGCGCCCCCTAGGGGTGGAGCGGTCGGTAGAAGGGAGTCGGGTCTCTTGCACCACAGGGGGGGCAAAGTCCCAGACACCGCCTCCACGCCTTCAGCTCGGCTGTCCCCTCTGCCTGCAGCGCCCTCCAGGGTCCTGCTTCATGCCTGCTGGACGCGCACAGGTACTCCTCCCAACAGCCCTTCTGGGTGGGCACAACCGCCTTGCCCACCCAACAGTGAAGACTCACAGCTGCAGAGGGGAAGTGTTGCGCCTGAGGTCAGCCACCTAGCAGCTCTCTGGGGGTGGGATTCCAGTCCAGGTCTCTGCTGTCCTGCTTTTCCCCAAACCTAATTTTTGTAACTTAATAATCAACAACCTTGTGAAGTAGGATTGGAAACACTGTTTCAACTCCTTTTAGAGATGAGGAAAGAGGGTGCAGAGGGGGCAATTAGAATAGTAAAGCGGTTGTTGGGCTTTAGTTTCAAATCCCTGTGGGAGCTGTGTGTCCTTGGGTAACTCACTTCACCTCTCTGAACTTTAGTCGCCCATCTGTGAAATAGAGGGAATGTTAGAACTCACCTCAGGGTTTCTGCAATGATTAAATGAGATGACTCTTATATGCTAAATGATATTGCACATGGAAAAATGGTCATCAGGGCGGTGATTGGCATTTGCTGCTTGCCTGAGGGGTGCCTGCCTGAATGGGACTGCCTGATTGGCAATTTCCTCCTCCTTGGCACCAGGTTCCACTTACCAGAACTTTCTCTCCAGGTCAAGAGGTTCCAAAAGCCACATTCAAGGCAGAAACTCAAACCCCAGGAAGAGAGAACCTGGGACAGCCTCGTGGGAATGGGTTTCCGGGTGCTGGGGATGCCGGATGCTTATGGCCCTTTGCCTGAGGCTCTGGACATGGGCTGGAGGTGTTGTCTGTAGGTTTCTGCATTCCCCCGATGGCCACAGGGGTCAGATTCACTTGTAGGCACAGGTGACCAGGAGGAAGATGTGCATGAGGAGCACCAGACCGAGTGGGACGCAGCCCTGGAACTGAGGTCACCCTCTGAGACCTTACCCTACCCAGGAAGCATCCCACGCCCAGGCCCACATCTAGAATCTCTCCTCTAGGATTGTGTCTACAGCAGACATGACCCATCCCTGTCCACTCTGAGTTCATGTGGCTGCAGGTCTCTTCATCATGGGCTCCCAAACAGAGGCACGGCACAAGCTGCAGTACCTGAAATCACCAAGTAAACACCTTCTGGGACTTTCTGCTGCACTAAGCATCTTCTCCCTCTCCTCCTCCTCCTCCTTCTTCGTGCTAGAATGGAACCCAGGAGCGTTCTGCCTCTGAGCTACATCATCAAACCATTTTATTTTATTTTGAGACAGAGTCTTGCTAAGTTTCTGAGGCTGGCCTGGAACTTGCAATCCTCGTGCCTCAGCCTCCAGAGTGGCTGGGGTCACAGGCATGTGGCACGTGCCTGGCCTGAACATTTTAATTTGACTTCCTTAGTTGGAGAGTAGCTAAAGCACAGGTCTTGGATCAGTTCAAGACTAGGTTCAAACTCCAAATGTTCCCTAAGAGGATTGAACAGAACAAAGTCTCTGTTCTCAGAGAGCTTCTGAACTATCGGACTAGAGAGCCAAAATATGTAGCAACATGAGTGACAGGTGTTCTGTACAGGAGAGGGAGCAGGGGCAGGGAGGAGTCACGGGGCCCTAGCCTGGGTGCACACAGGTGGGGAGGTCAGGAGGCTTCCTCTAAGCTGGAGCCTGACAGTGAGCAGGAGGCCAGATGAAGAGGTGGAGAGGATGTTCCAGAGGAGGAAGAACATGTTGGAACATCCAGAGACCAGGAAAAAAAAATAGCCAGACCACACAGCACCCCAGAGGTCATGAGGCCAGCTTGGCACTGGGCTTGTCTGCTCAGGGAGACACCAATCCCAGAACACCAAAGACGTGGGGCTTAAACAACAGAAATTTATTTGCTCACAGTTCTGGAAGACAGAAGTCCATGTTCAAGTTGCCAGCCGATCATCTTGGCTTCCAGACAGCCACCTTCTTACTGTGGGGAAGGAAGACAGTGAGCTCTAGTGTCCTTTATGAGGACACCAGTCCTCTGGGACCAGGGCCCACCCCTATGATCTCACCAGAATTACCTCCTAAAGGCACTCCACATTAGCAAATAGTCACACTGGGAATCAAGGCTTCACCTGTGATTTTTTTTTTTTAAATTGATGGACACAATATCTTTATTTTATTGCTTTGTATGTGGTGCTGAGGATCGAAACCAGGGCCCCACGCATGCGAGGCAAGTGCTCTACCGCTGAGCTACAATCCCAGCCCCTCACCTGTGATTTTTTTTAATTTTTTTGTACTGGGGATTGAACTCAGGGGCACTCGACCACTGAGCCACATCCCCAGCCCTATTTTGTGTTTTAGGTAGAGACAGGGTCTCACTGAGTTGCTTAGCGCCTCGCCGTTGCTGAGGCTGGCTTTGAACTCGCAATTCTCCTGTCTCAGCCTCCCTAAGTGCTGGGATTACAGGCTTGCGCCACCGCGCCCGGCTTTCACCTGTGACTTTGGAGGGACCAGGGTTCAGTCCACAGCAGGAGCCACTGAAGTTTCTAAGCAGGGAGGGGCTGGGGCCAGACTGGCCTTCAGGAGCTGAATGAGTTAGTTCAGGTCAAGGGCTAAGAGTTGTGGTACACAGTTAAGTGCTCAATAAATGTCAAGTACTAGTGATAGCAAGGGACAGAATAGGAATGTATGTCTCTGTTTATAGTTTTGTTACATTGGTAATAAATGGTGGCAGCATCTATCATTTACGAAACACCTGTGTTCCAGAAACTTTGTGGCCTTCGTGCAACACTGAGAGATAGGTGCCCTTCCTACCCCACTCCACATGAGGAGAGGGAAGCGTGCTTGCCTGGTCTAGGTAGGCTGGGACCCTGTCTCTCTTGCTCACATGCTCTGTCCCCCACCATAACTGTCTCTAAGCCAGCCATGCCTCTGGCTCAGGCCCCAGGTGGAAGGGGACTGTGGGGAAGCTTTCTATTTCTGTTATCACTGTCCCCAGGATGCTGAGAGTGACAGCCTCAGAGGGGGTGTCTGTTGGCAGCACCTGGCCAGGGTCCTGGTGGGGTGGCCTGCCCTACTGCCCCAGGCTGGGCTGTCCAGCCTGCTTGATTTCCTGGGAGGCTCAGGCAAGAGAATGTCTGGGAGGGAGGGGTAGGCAGAGGGACCAGTCATCTGCTTGGAGACTGGGGAGGATGGAGGGACAGACACTCTGCCTGCCTTTTCCATCCCTGGCCTCCTTCCTTCCTGTCCCCTGGGGCTGGCCTCTGTGCCCACCACCAAATAGGAAGTCAGAGAACCAGGCTCCTGGCCACGAGAGGGCCAGCAGGGCCTTTGCAGGCCTCTGTAAGGTCAGCTGAGGCCTGCTCTGGGTGCTTCCTCTAGCAGCTGACCTGCTGTCCCAGGAGGGAGTTCCAGCTGCATGGAAAGGGAGAAGTGAGGAGGCCCAGTGGGGAGGCCCAGCGAGGAGGCCCAGTGGGGAGTGGCTGCAGGGGGGCGCATCTAGGGCACCTTCTGACTCCCTGGAATCTACCCCTGGGCTGGGTCTCCCCCAACAGCCCTAAGCAACCAGATAAGTGCCTCAGGGCGCCTGTGTGGCTCTGCTGGGTGCACACTGCTCTGAAAAACTCTAGGGGGCGCCATCATATGGCTGACCATGCATGTCCTGGTGGCCCCTGCCAGCCCTGCTTGGGCCCCTTCCCTCACTCCCTCCCTCTCAAACCTGCCCCCCCCCCCAGCCTGCTTCATCTACTCCTTCAATTCACCAGTGAGTGCCGGAGCCATGCATGAGGCTTTGTGTTGATATTCTTTTTCTTTTTTTAACACTGAGGATTTAACCCAGGAGGGTTTAACCATGGAGCTCCATCCCCAGCTCTTTTTACATTTTATTTTGAGACAGGGTCTCCTTCAGTTGCTGAGGCTGGTCTCCAACTTGCCATCCTCCTACCGCAGCCTCCGGAATCACTGGGATCACAGGCATGCGCCACCACACCCAGTCCAGAGGCTTTGTTAAATTCTGGGGTCCAGACAGGCGCCTCAGCCTCTGCAGTCTGGGGAGAAGGATAGAAAGATGGATATTTGTCAGACGCAATGGAAGCTGCCCTCACAAAACTCCCTCCAGGGTGACCACCACTGTCTGTTCTCTAGAAGAAGCCACAGCCTGGAGCCCAGGCAATGCTGAATGGTCCAGGCCTGTGGGTCCCTCGCATCTGCCCCTGGACACCTGGTTTGAGCTAGCATTCTAGTACCTACCTCCCACCAGCTATAACTGGGTCAGACACAGGGCTTCCGGTGAGTAAAGAAATATTTACCCCCTTACACACAGGATGGATGCTTGGCAGGAGAAGCACTGCAAGTGCAACACAGGAATCTCACCCCGCTGGGGCAATCCTGGAGGGCTTCCCTGGGGAAGTGACTTTTCATTTGAGTTGGGAAGAATGATTAAAAATCAACTCAAACTTCTTCTAGAGCATGAGAAGGGTTCCAGGTCTCTCACCAATCCCAGCTTGTTCAGCCCGTCAGACAACTCATGCCACAAAGCTGTCCCCATGATGTAGTACTCTCAGACACTCTCCCTCCCTGGTCGCATGCAGGACACACATCAGTACTCTTTGCTCCCCTTGCTGGCCTGATGTCTCCCCAGGAGCCCTTTGCTCCTCTGCCTCCATCCACAATTCCTGGGTTCAGACTCCAGTTGCAAGTTTGCTGACTGTGTGACCCTGGGCTCACTGCTCAAGGTCTCTGATGCTGCTCCTGCGCTGTAAATGAGGGTCATGACCCTCCCACCTCTCAGAATCTCAGAGGAGGTGATGGTGAGGACCCCCTAAGCCCCTTCTCAGTTCTTGGCCCCAGGAGTGGGAGCTGTGCAGATTCTTGCCAGGGCCCCACCCTTATGCCGCTCCTTCTCCAGCCCACTGTCCGCCAACTCTGCCTGGGCCTTCTTTCTCCTCTCCTCTTCCTCCTTCCTGGGCCTGAGACCCAGAATATCTGAGGGAAGGGGCAGTCATCCCCCAAACAGAAATGTCACCTAGGTGGATTCCCAGCTGAGACTGGAGAACCCCAGCCTGACCCCGTGCAGATCCCAAAGTGACCTCTGTAAGTCAAAAGCCCACCCTGGAAATGCACCTGCATAAGCCAAGGCCTCCCAGGGCTCAGGGACCAAACAATGAAAGAGTCCAGGAACCAGGACCCCCCAACCCGGCCCGAGATACACATTTTGACCAGCAGGTGGCACCAGCGAAGCGCCAATGTGTGGGCTCCCAGGCGGGCCCCACTTGGCGCCCCTGCTGGGACCAGAGGTTTGCTTAAAGAGGCAATACTCAGTCTAGATTGTTACTTACAAAACCAGATTTTGGAGCAGGTAGAACTGGAGTTACACTCTTGGAAAAGAGTCACGCATGGGAAATGCAGAATGGGTGGGACCTCTGATTCCACTCTTTTTTTTAGTACTGGAGATTGAACTCAGGGGCACTCAACCACTGAGCCGCATCCCCAGCCCTATTTTGTGTTTTATGCAGAGACAGGGTCTCACTGAGTTGCTTAGCACCTCGTCATTGCTGAGGCTGGCTTTGAACTTGCGATTCTCCTGTCTCAGCCTCCCTAAGTGCTGGGATGACAGGCTTGTGCCACCGTGCCCGGCTCCCCCTCTGGTTTTTCTCCTCCTCTCTGATCCTTCCCACAGTGACTTCTCAGAATGTACATGTGAGCTCATCTCCCTCTCTTTTATTTTTTAATTTTTTTTTTAGTTGTAGATGGACACAACATCTTTATTTATTTTATGTGGTGCTGAAGATCGAACCCAGTGCCTCACGCGTGCAAGGCAAGCGCTCTACCACTGAGCTACAACCCCAGCCCTCATCTCCCTCTCTGAAGATTGTGCTCCCCATTCTGGAGTCCTGGCCCCCAAATCCAACAGGAGAAGCCCTTAGGATTTGATCCTTGCCTTTCTCTCTTGACCTGTCCCTCTCCATCCCCTTTCCAGTTTTTCCAGGCCCTAAACCATAGAGCAGTATGACCTGTGTGGTTAGAAGGCAGGTCTGGGTCAGCCTGACAGTTTCGCATCCCAGCAGCAGCGCCTGGCTGAGCCTCAGTTTTCCTCATCTGCAAAATGGGGGTGATCATGGCACTGACCTTGTAGGGTTGAAGTGATTATTAAACGAGATGTGAAGTGAAGCACTTCGAAAGCCTGCAGTGTGGGCTGGGGTCGTGGCTCAGGGGCAGAGCGCTTGCCTCACACATGTGAGGCACTGGGCTCCATCCTCAGCACCACATACAAACAAATAAACAAAATAAAGATATTGCGTCCATCTATAACTAAAAAATTTTTTAAAAAAAAGAAAAAGAAAAGAAAGCGTGCAGTGTTCTTGTCTGTTCACTGACAGCTGCCCGAGCGCAGGAGTCCTTGGGTTCCGCGGGGTAGAGTGTCTTTCCCGTCTCTCTCCACTAGGGGGCGTGCAACCCACTTCACTAAGCCAGGGCCACCACTCCATGCAGGAGACTCTCCAAAGGCTCCCCGGTTAGCTTAACTCAGGCTTCCTCCATCCCAGAGTTCCTCCACCAGGACCCCTCGTGGCACCTGCTGCAGGGCCAAGGCAACACCGAGTCTCATCCCTCTACCTCCCATGCTGCTCTCCAGTGTCCCCTTCTCCGTATCTCCACTGCCACTTCCTTACACCAGCTGCCCTGGGGCCAGCCCTGCCTTCATTCTGTTCCTTCATGGTTTTGTCCAGAATGAAAGCTGTTCTCCCTGCCCCTCCCCCAAATCCTTCACGGATTTGCAAATATGGTCCATGCCACCCTGTGAGCCTTGCTCTCTCCTCAGCTACATAATGTATCCATCCCTTTTGCCAACTGGCTTCCAGCCACCCTGACCTCAGGAGCAGCTGCCCCTCCACCACAGGGCCTTTGCATATGCTATTTCTGCCACCTGGGCCCTCCTTGCCCACACTGTCACTACTCATGAAACTCTTTCAGAGCATGGCTTCTTCAGAGATGCATCTCTGACCCTCCTACCAGCAGTAAATCTCACAGTGATACGTTTTACAAGTACCCTGTACTTCCTTTTCTGAACCCTTATCTCACTTTCTAATTATACGTTTGAGTGGCTATTTGATGAATATCTGCCCCCCACTTCCTCTGGAAGCTTCCTGAGAGCAGAAGTTGTGGATGTCTGTTCTGTGGGTCCCTAGTGGCCTGATGTATACTGGTGGAATGGCCAAGCAGAGTTTGGCTGTTTCCTTACGTATATTTCTCACCCCTGTGTTCCCGTGCCAGGTCCCCAAGGAAAGGGCCACCATCCAGGTCTGTATTCCCAGACTGACCTCCGCCCTACTTTGGTCTGGAATTTCATAGGGGATCCACAAATGGGGCATGGATGAATGATCACGTCTTCTGCCTGGTCTTCCTAGGAGGTGATATTTTAAGTATTTTTAAAGAAGCTGTCATGTTTTGTGATAAAGTTGTCATCGTCATCACCATCATCATCTGTAGTGGCCACTGGAGCTGTCTGTCACTACTCAATTATTCCTTCAGGGGAGCACGTTCTTTGACCACAGACATCTCCACAGGCCTTGGTAATTCACTCTCCCAGCGCCATCCACCCTGTGGAGTCTGCAGGTCACCATTTTCTTGATGTTACAGAAGAGAGAATCCAGGTTTGCCCACAGGCAACTAAGCAGGGATCCAACCCCAGCCCTTCCATGCCCCAGCTCCGTGACTCCCCATGCTACAGCTCCTGGACTAAGTTCCAGGTGGGCAGAAACCACACATGGCTGCCCCTATGTTCCCAGGGCCCAGCAGTGCCCAGCGAGGAGGGGGAGGACTGGTAATCTTGGTGGAATGAATGACAGTGAAGGAGAATGTTCTGGAAAGGTTTTTCAGGAGGTGGCCTTAGCTGCAGAGGCCAGAACCCAGGACACCCTCTTTTCCCTTCGAGACGCCACCCAAACATGTGCTCTCTGGTCAGGGCTCTGTCTCAACTGGGAGCCCACAAAAGGATATATTTTATATATTTAATATATATATAAATATATTTTATATATTTTATATATATATAAAAGGGGCTTGGGTTGTGGCTCAGTGGTAGAGCGCTTGCCTAACATGCATGAGGCACTGGGTTCAATTCTCAGCACCCGTGTATAAATAAATGAATAAAATAAAGATCCATCAACAACTAAAAAAATAATAAAAGTTAAAAAAAAAGGGCTGGGATTGTGGCTCAGCGGTAGAGCGCTTGCCTCGCATGTGTGAGGCACTGGGTTCGATCCTCAGCACTACATAAAAAATAAATAAATAAAATAAAGATATTATTAAAAAAAATGTTTAAAAAAAAAGAAAGAAGAAAAGTTCTTCTTTCCTTTTCCTCTATACCTAGTATTAAACCTAGTGGCACTTGACCTCTGAGCTACATCTCCACCCCTTTAAGATTTGTTTTGAGATAGGGTCTTGCTAAGTTGCTCAGGCTGGCCTCGAACTTTTGATCCTCCTGAGTAGCTGGAATTACAGATGTGCATCACTGCACCAGAAGCATTTTCCTTCTTTGCAAAGCCAATATGTGTGTTCTTTGTCATGACTTTAGAATTCTGTTTACACTTAAATTGAAATTAAATAAAATTAAAAATTCAATTCTCTAGTGTCACAGCCTTATTGAAAATGTTCAGTTACATGTGGCTAGTGGCTACCATATTGTTCAGTGCAGATAGAAAACTTTCCATCATTGCAGAACATGCTATTGGACAAACTGATTTAGGACATACAAATAAGCAAGAGGAAGGGGGGAAAACATCTGTAATTCCATTTCCCAAAGAAAACTCCTGCTAACATTTTGGTGTGTGGATCTTTCCAGTTTTTTCTATGGGTGGGCATTATATATTGTTTTTTTCAAACATGGATTAATGCTGTACAAATGACTCTATGGTCTGTTTTTTCCCCTTATCGAAGTTTTACATATATATATATATATATATATATATATATATGGTGCTGAGGATCAAACCCAGTGACTCATGCATGCAAGGCAAGTGCACTACCACTGAGCTACAGCCCCAGCCCCATGATTTTATTTTCTATGGCCCCTTTTAAAACAAGACAGTATTTGTATGACTACCATCATTTATTTACCCAGTTCTCTAACTACAGGTATTTGGGTTGTCTTCTAATTTTTAAAAAACTATCAGGACAGCTATTCTTTTTTTTTGTACCAAGGATTGAACTAGGGTTGCTTCACCACTGAGCCACATCCCCAGCCCTTTTTATTTTTTTATTTTTTATTTTTTGAGACAGGGTCTTACTAAGTTGCTTAGGGCTTGCTAAGTTGCTGCAGCTAGCTTTGAATTTTTGATCCTCCTGCTTTAGCCTCCTTAGCTGCTGGAATTACAGGCATGAACCACCACACCTGGCAAACCCCACATTTTAAACATGGTGGAGCCCATTTTCTAAAACCTTCCTAGGTCTAAACACATATGAATGTGTTTAGACGAGAATGACATCATTAAGTTTTCACTTAATGATACATTCCAAATATCTTCTCAGGTTTCACTAAGATACTCTACCACAACATCATGTTTACAGTCCCTTGGTATCTGTTGTATGGATCTGTCAGAATTTTCACAACCAATTTTGTATGGTTGGATATTGGCGTTATTTCTGATTTTTCACTATTATGAAAAAATGTCTAATAAACATCCCTGTATTTGGTGAGAACCTCCTGTGGGCAAGTTCCTGGACTGGGATTCAAGAGTCAAATGACATGCCTTCTATAGAACTCCTACTACCCACACGTCCGTAATGTGTGAGCATCTCCAGTCACCCACATCCTTACTGATCTATCTTCCTTCTTTCCTTCTGCCCTCTCTTCCTTCCTTCCTTTCTTTCTTCCCTCCCTCCCTCCCTGCCTCTTTCCTTCCTTCGTTTCTTGTACAAAAATTGAACCCAGGGGCACTTAACCACTGACTCCCATCCCCAGACACCACCCCTTTTTTTTTTTTCACTTTATTTAGAGGTAGGGTCTCTCTAAGTTGCTTAGGGCCTCACTAAGTTGCTAAGGCTGGCTTTGAACTTGTGATCCTCCAGTCTCAGCTTCCCAAGCTGCTGGATTACAAACATGCACCACTGGGCTCAGTTCTCAATGAGATTTTTAATCTTAGGGCAATTTTATTTTTTTGGTACTGGGGATTGAACTCAGGGACACTTCACCACTGAGCCACATCCCCAGCTCTATTTTGTGTTTTATGTAGAGACAGGGTCTCACTGAGTTGCTTAGTGCCTCACCGTTGCTGAGGCTGGCTTTGAACTCGTGATTCTCCTGTCTCAGCCTCCCTAAGTGCTGGGATTACAGGCGTGCACCACCGCACCCGCTAGGGCAATTGTATTTTGAGGTTACTTATTTTCCTGCATGCCTATCTCACCAGAAATGATCTATGATTGTGATTATTCCTTTTTAAATTTCAGGGTGTAACTAGGTGGCAGAGAGTATACTTAGCATGCATAAGGCCCTGGGTTCCATCCCTAGCAACAAAAATATAAATTAAAAATAAAAATAAATAGCCAGGGGGCTGAGATTGTAGCTCAGTGGTAGAGTGCTTGCCTTGCATGCGTGAGGCACTGGGTTCGATCCTCAGCACCACATATAAATAAATAAGATATTGTGCCCATCTACAACTAAAAAAAAGTATTTAAAATAAAAAATAAAAAAATAAATAGTCAGGCACAATGGCATATGCCTGTAATCCCAGTGGCTCAGGAGGCTGAGGCAGAAGGATCACAAGTTCAAAGACAGCCTCAGGAACTTAGTGAGGCCCTAAGCAACTTAATGAGATCCTGTCTCAAAAAAAAAAAAAAGGCTGGTGGGCTGAGGTTGTGGTTCAGTGGCAGAGCACTTGCCCTTCACATGTGAGGCACTGGGTTCGATCCTCAGCACCACACACAAATAAATAAACAAAATAAAGACACTGTGTCCATGTATAACTAAAAAACATTTTTAAAAAATGGCTGAGGATGCAGCTCAGTGGTAAAGCACCCCTGGGTTCAATCTCTGGTGCCAAAATAAATAAGTAAATAAATGAAGGATGAACAAATAAATTTCAGGCCCTTGCATAGTAGTTGGTATATGGTAGATGCTCAATAAATGGATGTGGAATGTATGGTTGCTCTGTCTTGCTGAGACAGCCTATGGCAGTGGAAATTCATCTTTCTGGGGGGGTAAGTTGGTACATAATGAAATAGCCGTAAAATATTTGTTGAGGGGCTGGGATTGTAGCTCAGCGGTAGAGCGCTTGCCTTGCATGCGTGGGGCCCTGGGTTCGATCCTCAGCACCACATACAAAGCAATAAAAAAATAAAGACATTGTGTCCATCTACAACTAAAAAATAAAAAATAAAAAAAAAATATTTGTTGAATGAGCAATCTTTAAAATCTTTCAGGAGGACGCCACAGGGGTCCCAACAAACAGCTTCTCAGTGATTCTGACATCTTTGTTCATTCAGCCTGTTTCTCCAGCTCCTACCATGAGCCAGGAATGATGATGGATAGTAGAGTAAAGGAGAGGAAAGTCTCTGCCCTTGGGGAGACACATGATTAACAAATGAGCAAGGAAATGCCCGGTTCATCCCTGCACTAGTGAGGGGCACTAGGAGGAAAAGTAAAACAGGAGAGGGGACTAGAAGGTCCCGGAAGTGAGGGATAAGGGAGGAGAGCCATTTTCTGTAAGGTGGCCAGGAAAATCCTCTCTAGTGATGTGCAGACATGAGCCCTGTGAGACTGGCTGGGGATGTGGCTCTAGTACTGTGCTTGCCTGGCATGTGTGAGACCCTGGTTTCATCCCTAGCATGGCAAGAGAGAGAGAGAGAGAGGGAGGGAGGAAGAGAGAGAGATGAACCCCGTGGATGGATAAATGACAAGAGTCAAGAGCCATTTTCTCCAAGCAGAGGAAATAGCCAATGCGAAGTCCCGGAGGCACAATTGTGCTTGGCTGCTGGTGAGAGGCCAGCGTGGCTGAGGCCAGGGAGGGCAACGCAGCAGGAGGAAGGCAGTGAGAGGTGCTCACAGCCCATGTTGAACCTACGAGGCCATGATTAATATTTTTTCTGAGTGAGCAGAGAGTTGGAGCGTTTGAACAGAGGAAAGAAGTAACTTGACTCCTGTGTAGAATAAACATGGGGGAGGGAGGTGAGGTGGCAGCAGGGACCCAACTGGGAGGTTTCACACAAATCCCAGCAAGAAACGATGGTGGCCTGGTCACATTCACAGGCAGTGCAGTGGAGTGGGTGAGGGTCACACTATGGCCATCCTTGGGAACTCCTGGTATTTGTGACAGGTCAGATAGGGGTATGGAGAAGAGACCAAGACACCTGGAAGACCCAAGTTGTGGACCACTCCATGGCAAAGATGGAGATGTGGCAGTGTTTTGTTTGTTTGTTTTTTGGGGGGTGTGCGTTTTTGAGCTGGAAAGATCCAGTGAAAATCATATTTGGAGGTAAAAACCGGGTTCAGTGTGGGTTTCTTGTTGGACATCCCAGGGGAGATGCTGGAGTCCGGGGCTGAACTATGGGCCTGTAGGACCTCTACTGGTCAGGAGAGAGGATGCGCTCGCGACTGGAGCACACCTGGCAAGGAGCTAGAGCAGACGAGGGGTCCAAGGCTGGCTTCCGGGGTGCTCCAGCCTGCGGGAAGTGGGAAGAGGAGGGGTAACCAGCCAAGGATGCGGGGAGGGGGTCTTCCGAGAGGGGAGGAGAGCCACAAGAAAGGGAGCCGGGAAGCAAGTGGAGGATGTGTACCAGGGAGGAGGGCACCCGCGATACTGAGGACTGAGAGCCGGCGCTCGGATTTGGCGGCAGGATGTCACCCATGACCTCGATGAGAACAACCTCGGGGAGCGGTGGGCGCGAAAGTCAGCGAGAGGATGTGGCCGAGAAAAAGGGAAAAGAAGAACCAAGACGCCGGGCGCGGTGGCGCACGCCTGTAATCCCAGCACTTAGGGAGGCTGAGACAGGAAGATCGCGAGTTCAAAGCCAGCCTCAGCAATGGCGAGGCGCTAAGCAACTCAGTGAGACCCTGTCTCTACATAAAACACAAAATAGGGCTGGGGATGCGGCTCAGTGGTCGAGTGCCCCTGAGTTCAGTCCCCAGTACCAAAAAAATAAAAATCTAAATAAATAAATAAGAACCAAGACACTCGATCCAGAAAACCCTTGGGAGAGTTTTACTGGAAAGAATAGAGGCCGTGTCGTGTAAGCTTGGGAGAATCGCAGCGCGACTGTGTGCAGACTCGAATGAGCCAGTGAGGACACTGGAAGGCACCCGGAGCTGCCAGAGAGACCGAGGAACTGCTGGATGACCCGCTGGACCCGGCTAGAGCTGACCCCCCGCAGCGCCCGCGTGGAGGGCGTGGCCTTAGAAGCGCACGCGCACGCGCATCAGACACCCACTAACCAGGTACAGGTGGGAGCAGGTGAGCGGAGGGGCGGGGTCTGGGAAAGTTTCTTCTGATTGCTTCTGTTTTCCCAGAGCAACTGGAAATACGGTCATCCGTCAGCTGGCAGCAAGCACAGGGTGTTATACTGAGGCCTCTGCCCACCACTAATGAAATAGTAGGTTTGTATTTAGGGCTACACTGTACAAAAACATTTGAACACTCGGGTCACACTCAGCATGGTGACAGCTGCACTCTACTATGTGTGCAGGAATTTGGACCCTTTGGGGGACCAGGGCAAGTCACATACTCATCAAGCAGTGGATGCTGGAGGGACAGATGGGCATGTGACTGTATAGCAGTGATTCGGGTATATGGCGCTCTCTCCTCTTCCTCCGTGTGTGTGTGTGTGTGTGTGTGTGTGTGTGTGTGAAATGCGTGTCTGTTAAATGCACTATGGTGGGGACTCCAATGCAAAGGCCACAGCTAGCATCTCAGGCCTTCTGATTCCAGGCCAGTTTTGTCTGCACCGTGAGTCTGTCTCTCATCTCTTGTCAAAAGGGACCATCCGGGGCTGAGGGTATAGCTCAGTTGGTAGAGTGTTTGCCTCCCATGCATAGGGCCTTGGGTTCCATCCCCAGCACAATAATAATAATAATAATAAGAAGAAGAAGAAGAAGAAGAAGAATGATAATTTTTTTAAAAAGGGAGCATCAAAATTGCAGTAAGAGGACAGGACACAGTGAGGCAGATCTGTAATCCTAGAGACCTGGGAGGCCAGGCAAAAGAATCTCAAATTCAAGGCCCGCACTGGCAATTTAGGAGACACCGTCTTAAAGTAAAAAATAGGGTTGGGAGTAGTAGCACACACCAGGAATCCCAGTGACTCGGGAGGCTGAGGCAGGAGGATCACAAGTTCACGCTCAGCCTCAGCAACTTAGCAATGCCCTAAGCAACTTTGCAAGACCCTGTCTCAAAATGAAAAAAAGGGCTGGGGATGTGGCTCAGTGATAAAGAGCCCCTGGGTTCAATCCCATTACCAAGGAGAAAAGAAAAAAAAGGAAAGAACAGGCCTACAGAATTCTAGAACAGACTGATCCAACACTATAATTCTACAGACACATAAGATGTGGTGCCATGACTCATCCAATATCACACAGTAGACTCCATCGTCCCCAGGTGTCATCACTAC
This sequence comes from Geosciurus inauris, assembly GCA_004024805.1. Classification (NCBI taxonomy): domain Eukaryota; kingdom Metazoa; phylum Chordata; class Mammalia; order Rodentia; family Sciuridae; genus Geosciurus; species Geosciurus inauris. The sequence continues at coordinate 30,165 of PVHX01007314.1, read as the reverse complement.
CTGTGTGGCAGCCAGCAAATACTGACCACTGCCTGTTGCCGTGTCCCATTTCATGCTCTCCACCACCCTCAAGGAGCCACTCGTTATTTTCACTTTATAGATGAGAAAACACCACAAAGCAGGTGAGGTGCAATCCTGGGGACCCTCCTGTCACCCCTCTAGTAAAATCCTGACTGTGAAGCCAGATATGATGGCTCCTTCCTATAATCCTAGCAACTCAGGAGGCTGAATCAGGAGGATCACAAGTTTGAGGCTAGCCTCAGTAACTTAGTGAGACTTTCAGCAACTTTGCAAGAGCCTATCTGAAAATAAAATAAGAAGGGCTGAAGGTGCAACTCACTAGTGGAGCACTTGTCCAGCATGGGTGAGGACCTGGTTCAATCCTCAATACAGCAAAAAAAGAAGAAAAACAAAAAACCAAAAACTTGACTTAAGTTCTTGCTTTGGGTTGCTAACCCTCAGCTACAAGGCAGAAGGGGGCTCCCCTCAAAACCCAAAAGTAGTAAATATAAGACCAATAAAGGGAAGTTTTGCTTCACAGAAAGGGGGTACTAGCTAAAAATACCAATGGCTTCAAGAAGTATTTAGAAGAATTCATAGATAGTCAATCACACAGCATCAGAATGATCATTTAAAGACAAATCACAAGCCGGGCGCAGTGGCACAAGCCTGTAATCCCAGCACTTAGGGAGGCTGAGACAGGAGAATTGCGAGTTCAAAGCCAGCCTCAGCAATGGCGAGGCCCTAAGCAACTCAGTGAGACCTTGTCTCTACATAAAACACAAAATAGGGCTGGGGATGTGGCTCAGTGGTCCAGTGCCCCTGAGTTCAATCTCCAGCACCAAAAAAAAAAAAAAGACAAATCACAACCCTTTGCTGTACAGAATAAAATGCGGAGCCTTGGCCCTGGCGCATCCCTGCCTCCTCTCTGGCCCTCTCCTTCTTACTCACTTGGCTCTCCCTGCAACCCCCTAAAACACCAAGCTCTTCCACCTCAGGGCCTTTGCATGTATCCTTCTATCTGCTAGACCGCTCTCCTGTCTGCTCTTTGCCTGGGTGGTCTTTCTTATTCTCAGCACCTCAGCCTAAATGGCAGCTTCTCCAGGGGGTTTTCCCTGAGTGACCATCCTGCTGAGTCAGCATCTGGTCACTGTTTCATCACCTTGTGTTTTCCTTCCTCGTCCTTATCACAAACCACATAGGGGGATGGGTAACTGGGGATTGAATCAGGGGCACTTTGCCACTGAGTCATATCCCTAGTCCTTATAATTTTATTTTGAGATCGGGTCTCAGTAAATTGCTCAAACTTGCAGTCCTCCTGCCTCAGCCTCCTGAGTCTCTGGGCTTACAGGCGTGCACCACCATGCCAGGCATAAGCCACATTCTTTTTATTTATTTCTTTACTTGTTTTGTGTTTCTCCTTTCACTGGACAGTGAATTCTGTGAGGTCAGTGTCCTTATCTGTCTTCATCCACATGTGCCCAGAACAGAACACTGCAGGCACAGCGCCTGGCGTGTGCTAGTTATTTATTCAACACTGTGTGCTGAATACTGTCCTAGGATTAATTCATTTATTCATTGTGCATCAAGACTGTAAAGAAGGCATTGTTGTTATCATCCTTATTTTATAGATAAGGAAACAAAGGCACAGATTGGATAAAAATCCACCCAAGGTCACAATTCATGAATGGCAGAGAAGAGATTAAAATCTAGGCAGAAGGCTGAGGAAGTAGCTCAGTGCTAAAGCAAGCACTTACCTTATATGTGCAAGGCCTGGGCTTCATCTACGGCCCTGCAAAGTAATAATAATTTTTTATTATAATTAAGGCAGAGGGGCTCCAGGGTCTATGCTTTTAAACACAATTTTCTATTCCTTCTCCAAAATCTATTAAGAAAGTCATCAGCAGACATTTAAGGACTGAATGAACGAGAGCCAGAGGGACTGGTACAAAGGACCCTGGAATCAGATAGATGTCGGCTGGGGCCCACTTTATCCCCTATGAGCTTGAGTCTCAGGTCCTAATTCTATTAAAAAGTGAAAGCAAGCACTCTACCAATGGAGCTATTTCCCCAGCCCCTGGAGCAAGAACTTTGGAAAGCAATACAGCAGCATCTTGTAAAGCTAACTACGTGCATCCTAATGACCCCTAATGACAGGTTTAGGTATGGAGCCGAGGGAAATGCCTACATGTACCGAGAGGCACAGAGAAGAAGGCTGTGGCAGCCTGCTGGGGAAAGCAAAAGAACTGGCAACACCTGCATGTTCCTTGATGGGAGGACGCATACATTCAGACAGTAGAGTACCAGACAGCACAGAAAATGAATGAGCGACAGCTAAAAATGCATAATCACATATATGTTTTAGAAACAGTGATGTATGCAGAAAAGCAAAGAAGAATGTATATATACTGTGCTATTTATATAAAGGCCAGAAAGCAAACAAAACTAAGTGGTATGGGATCCATCCCCCATATGGGAAAACTTTTCTTTCCGCAAAAGCATGGTGACCACAGAACTCAGGATGATGTCTTCTGGGGGAAGGTAGGGGACCCAACGGGGGAGACACACAGGTAGCTGCAGAGCTGCTGGTGAGGGTCTGAGTCCTAAGTGGGAGATTCTCAATTCCTTAGTTTATCTTCACAAAGCAGCCCTAATGATCCTCCTGCCTCAGCCTCCCCAGCCGCTGGGATTACAGGCATGTGTCACCATGCCTGGCCTTCTGAGGCTGATAAAGGACAGAGATAACTTACTCTCATGGTACGGAGCTCCCATGGCCAGGAAGAGTACTCTGCCCTGTGAGCTTCGAATGGGAAGAGGAGTTTGGATTGTATGCTTAAGGCTCTGAGGAGCCACCAAAGGTTTCAGGCAACACAAGGATGGCATTTGTGTCTCAGAAAGAGCCCCCTCTTTTTTTTTTTTTTTTGGTACTGGAGATTGAACTCAGGGGCACTCAACCACTGAGCCACCTCCCCAGCCCTATTTTGTGTTTTCTGTAGAGACAGGGTCTCACTGAGTTGCTTAGCGCCTCGCCATTGCTGAGGCTGGCTTTGAACTCGCAATTCTCCTGTCTCAGCCTCCCAAAAGTGCTGGGATTACAGGCTTGAGCCACCGCGCCTGGCAAGACCCCCCTCTTGTTGAGTGCAGTGGTGCACGCCTGTAATCCCAGGGGTTTGGGAGGCTCAGGCAGGAGGATCGCGAGTTCAAAGCCTGCATCAGCAATTTAGCGAGGCCCTAAGCAACTCAGCAAGATCCTGTCTCTAAATAAAATGCAAAAAAAAAAAAGGGCTGGGGATGTGGTTCAGTGGTTAAGTGCCCCTGGGTTCAATCTCTGATATCAAAAAGAAAAAAGAGGGGCTGGGGCTGGGGCTCAGTGGTAGAACGCTTGCCTCGCATGCCTGAGGCACTGGGTTCGATCCTCAGCACCACATAAAAATAAATAAAGATATTGCGTCCATCTACAACTAAAAAAAATATTAAAAAAAAAAAAAGAAAAGAAAAGAGCCCCTCTTAAACAAATGGAAAGCCATTTAAGAGGTCTGTTAAGCCGGGTGCAGTGGCACATGTCTGTGATCCCAGCACTTTGGGAGGCTGAGACAGGAGAATCGTGTGTTCAAAGCCAGCCTCAGCAATGGCGAGGTGCTAAGCAACTCAGTGAGACCCTGTCTCTACATAAAACACAAAATAGGGCTGAGGACGTGGTTCAGTGGTCGAGTACCAAAAAAAAAAAAAAAAAAAAAAAAATCTGTTAAAATATTCCAAGTGAGAGATAATGGAGTCTTGAACTCAGAGACCTGTTGTCCATGCGGACAGGAGGACCGGAAAGAAGAGGACAGATTCTAGAGCTACTGCAAAGGTAAAATTGATTGGACTGCAAGACTATAGGTGGAGTTTAGGAGAAAAGTCACCTGGAACAACATCTAAATGTGACATCCTGCTACAGAGGCCTACCAAAGGAGAGGCAGGGTGCAAGGAGAGCAAGCTGACATGCTGGGGCTGGTCCAGTTGAGTCAGGGTGCTGAGGGGTCACTGGGGATGCTGGGTAGGTGCTGTGTCACACGTCAGCAGCTCAGGGCACAGCTCAGCTTGGAGAAGGTAACCAGGAGGAGGAGAGGTGGTCAAGGGAGGGCCCAGTGGGTGCACAGTACTCCAAGGCACCTGTGACCTCAGGGACAAGGGGAGGGAAAGCTAGGACATTGAAAAAGAATTCTAGGGAGGCAGGAGGAAAAGAGGGATGGGATGCATCCCTGAAGCTGCTGGAGGCAAGAATTTGAAGAAGCCAAGGCAGGGGTGACACCTGTAATCCAGCAATCGGGAGGCTGAGGCAGGAGAATCCCAAGTTTGAGAGCAGCCTCAGCAATTTAGCAAGACCTTGTCTCAATAAAAAGGACTCGGGATGTAGTTCACTGGTGAAGTGTCAATCCCTAGTCCTGAGAAAGTGAAAGAAAATTTAAAGGAAATAAGTGGCTTCTTATTTAAATAAGTGGCTTCTGGGCACGGTGGCTCACGCCTGTAATCCCAGCACTTAGGGAGGCTGAGACAGGAGGATCGCGAGTTCAAAGCCAGCCTCAGCAATGGCCAGGTGCTAAGCAACTCAGTGAGACCCTGTCTCTGCATAAAACACAAAATAGGGCTGGGGAGGTGGCTCAGTGGTCGAGTGCCCCTGGGTTCAGTCTCCAGTACCAAAACAAAACAAAACAAAACAAAAACAACAACAACATTCTCCTGCTGCCACAGAAACCGAGCTCTGGAGAAGGTGGGAGGTGACGGACTTTTCTCAAGGTGCAGGAAGGCCTTAGGGCCAGTCCCAAGGCGCTGTTACTTCTACCACCTTTCCACCTGCTGGTCAACCTCCTTCAGCGCCTTCCTACTTGGTCTGCAAACTCCCGAAGCAACCATCGCCACCCAGGCACTTGACCACTGAGCCACATCCCCAGCCCTATTTTTGTGCTTTATGTAGAGACAGGGTCTCACTGAGTTACTTAGCGCCTCGCCATTGCTGAGGCTGGCTTTGAACTCGCGATTCTCCTGTCTCAGCCTCCCTGAGTGCTTGGATTGCAGGCGTGCGCCACAGACAGTGCATCAAGACTTCATCAGACTTCTTTCAGACTCAAAATGACCAGCGTGAAATGCACCGGCTTGCTTTCCCCACAGCCTGCCCTTCTTCTAAGGGTCTGCGTGGCATCTAGAATCCAACCAAAAGGGATGCATTATTTCCATCCCCATTTCACAAATGAGCAAACTGAAGGTCTGAGGTCAGAGACTTGCCCTTGACAGGCTCAGTTCTATCCCTAACTCCAGAACCTAGTCACCCAGGTCACTGCCGTGCAGGTGATCGCCATGCAGGTGATGGAAGGCTACCTTGCCTCCACTCTGCGCCAGGGAGATGGAATTTCAGGCTTCGGATGGTCTGGACCCCGAAGTGACTGGTTTCTGGCGACCTGTTAGGGCCCTGGCTGCAGCTGGGAGCGACTGGGGCTGGGGGAGGCACAGTCGGTAATAAAAACAACAGGAAGCTCTGCTTTTATTAGCCCTGGGTCGTCGCAGCTGCAGGTGAGTAATCTGATTTCTGCGGCGTCCTGTTTTCTCCGCTGCCTGGCGGTTCCTCGACACCCACTCACCTGCCACCAGCCACGGGAGAGAGGGCGGGCGGGCGGGAGGATGGGCGTGGGGACCCGCCCGCCTGGGCCCCTCGCCCACGCCCACGCAGGCACACCCGCCGCGCCGCGCCACCGCCGCCAGCCGCGCACCTGCGGCGCTCGCAGCCACCGCCGGAGCTCTGCCTAGGCTGCTGCCGCCGCGGCTGCTGCTGGAGCGCGAGCAGACGACGCGGACGCCCACTCGCTGCGCTGCCACCCCCACGCCCCCACATCCCAAGCTGCGTCCCGGACTCTGGTCCCTCCCCGGGATCAGAAGGCCTGATGTCATCTCCCACCTCTGCCTCTGACTTCTGAGCTGGCGGGGGGGGGGCGGCTAACTTAGAAACTATAAAGTACTGTCCCACTAACCAAGGCGTCAGGAGGAACCTGGCCCAGAGAGGCATTGTGCCCTGCCTCCGTTTCCTTGTTTGTAAAATGAGAATGAGCAGCCCTTCTTCCTTAGTTGGTGATGCCAGTGCATCTGCAGGGTCAGAGCCGCGCGGAAGCTGTTGTACAGGTCATTGTTGCCGCAGCCCAATCCAGACCCGCGTTCCTTCTTTCTACCAGGTATACTGCTTTCCTCGCTTCTCAGCCCACGTCCGAGAAACAGGGAGCTTGGATCAGAACCCAGCTCCAACCCCAGTTTTCCATCTGTAAACCAGAGATGATAAAACCTTCCCCGACAGACAGTGCATCAAACTGTCCAGACCAAGCCGGGCACAGTGGCACACGTCTGTAGTCCCAGCACTCTGGGAGGCTGAGACAGGAGAATCGCGAGTTCAAAGCCAGCCTCAGCAAGGGTGAGGCGCTAAGCAACTCAGTGAGACCCTGTCTCTACATTAAAAAAAAAAAAGTACAGACCAAATGAGAAAATGAACCCAGAAACTTTTTTTTGGTACTGAGGATTGAACTCAGGGGTACTTGACCACTGAGCCACACCCCCAGCCCTATTTTGTGTTTTATGTAGAGACAGGGTCTCACTGAGTTGCTTAGCCCCTCGCCGTTGCTGAGGCTGGCTTTGAACTCGCGATTCTCCAGTCTCGGCTTCCCAAAGTGCTGGGACTACAGGCATGCGCCACTCAGAAACATTTTGAAAACTGTAAAGTGCTGTCCACATGCAAAGAACTCATTTCCTCCAGGTGCTTCTTTGCCCTAAAGAGTCAAAGACTAGTCAAGAACCAAATCTTAGCCGGTGAGCTCCCCAGGATCTCTGGTCACCTGGCATTCACCTTCGCTCACGGAACACACCACAAGGTGCAATGCTATCCCAACGGTGGGGAAGGAGATCGGGCAGGTCCCACCCTTGAGGATCATGGTCAGTGAACCGCAGAATCACAGGCCCCCATGCCTTGGAGAGAGGGTAAGGGCTGTGCAAGAGCAGCAAGGCTGAGGTCCTCAGGAGGAGAGCTGCCTGGAGGAGTCAGCCTCGGGGGCTTTATGAAGAACAATGGGGGTTCTGGTGGGAATTGGGGTGAGGCACAAGCCCAGCAGGAGCAAATTCCAGCAGGGAAGTCCAGGAACAAGAAGGTTTGCAGGAGGTTCAGAGCAAGTACGTGAAGCAAGGCGAACACAAGGTGGCTAGAAGAACAAGGTGAAGGGGAATTGGAGAGGCCCCCAGAGCCACCCTGGGGAGCTCAGACTGCACACCGAAGTTGATGGGGAGCCATGTGGGGCTCAAAGCAGAGCAGAGACATGGTCAGGCGTGGTTTCTAGAAAGTTCACTGCCTGGAGGATGGGCACAGGGAAGGGGGGGGGAGAGAGAGACAGAATGTTCTTGCATTGAATGGAAGGTGACCTGAATTAAGGAAATGACAGTGGAGCAGGAAAAGGAGACAGATGGGCCAGAACCTTCTGAAACGGAATAGCACAAGAGAACAGTGAGAGGGAGAGAAGATAAAAGGGTCTGAGTTTTCTGTCTCTGGGGCCTGAGGGAAGTGGTGACAGCATTTACCTGTAATGGGAAACCAAGGAAGGGAGCAGAGAGAGGTCACCTTTGAGGTACCTGTCAGACATCCATTTCCTTAAGAACTGTCTGCATTAAACATCTACATGTGGGAGTAGATAAGACTTGAATTATCCAGGGGGAGGCTAGAGATCAGGAAGAGAATATTAATCAGCAATCTTGTAAGTGATAGAAACCCAATTCTAACTAGGCTAAGGCAAATAAAATTGAAAAGAAAAAGAGATCAAAAATTTAGGGCAGGGGCTGTAGCTCAGTGGTAGAGCACTTGCATAGGCACTGGGTTTGATCCTCAGCATCTTGTAGAAATAAATAAGATAAAGGTATTGGGTCCATCTACAACTAAAAAATATATATACATATATAAAAATTTAGTGGCTCCTTTATCTTGCAGTTTCAAGGATGAATTTCAGGCATGGCTGGATCCAGGGTTTCCAGTAGTGTCATTGGGTTATTTTCCCCCACCCCCATCAGTTCTGTTTGTTTAGCTTTCTTTGGGACTAGGCCTTGGGGCTGGGGTGCAGCTCAGCAGTAGACTGCTTCCCTAGCATGCCCAAGGCACTGAGATTGATCCCTGGCACTGCCAAAAAATAAGAGTAGGCTTTGTCTCCCATGGTCCCCATGGTCCCTTTCCAGTCCCAGGAAACCTGCTCAGTGTTCATAATCTGCCAGGTCACACTTCAGGAGAATCCATCTTCCCCACTAACTCCTGCAGAAGTCCCAGGGAGAGCTTTGATTGGCTTTACCTGTATCATGTGCCCAGTCCCAGATCCATCATTGTATTAAGGGAAATGGAGCACTGTGATTGGCCCACTTGCCCTTCCCAGTGGGTAGTAAGGCTGTGAAACACAGCTTCACCAATAGATTCTACCACCTCCCCCAGCAGAGCATGTTTGCTCATCTGGAAAGTACAGATAACAGAACACCCACCCCATAGGGCAACTGAGGGTAGCCACTGAGATGACACTGAGGAATACTTACCATCGTGCCTGGCACATAGTAGGTGCTCAATAAATGGGACCATGTATAATGCTGGGCAGAAGAAATAGTAGTAGTGGTGATGGTCATTACAGCACCCAGAAGCCCACCGTCTTGAAAGGCAGAAAAGATAACTCACAAATTGATCACCTCAGAGGTATTATTCATTCATTCCACAGTCTTCAGCAAGTACCTATGCTAGACACTGCAGGTAGTAAGAAGACACAGGAATCCGGGCGTGATGGCGCAAGCCTATAATCCCAGCACTTAGGGAGGCTGAGACAGGAGAATCGCGAGTTCAAAGCCAGCCTAAGCAGCGGCGAGGCGCTAAGCAACTCGGTGAGACCCTGTCTCTACATAAAACACAAAAAAGGGCTGGGGGTGTGGCTCAGTGGTCGAGTACCCCTGAGTTCAATCCCTGGTACCAAAAAAAAAAAAAAAAAAAAAAAAAAAGAAGAAGAAGAAGAAGAAAAAGAAAAAAAGAAGACACAGGAGACTGAGTAGCATTGGGTTACAGACTTGATGCTAGTGAGTATGATACAGGGTGATGAGTGCTGTAGGGACCGGGCCAGAGAAACCTGGCCACCTGGAGGCACCAGGGCAGCCTGTCAGGGAGGTAGCATTTGAGGTGGGTGTGCAGGACCCTGGCATTCCGTGCATGCTGGCAATGAGTCAGGTGCTGCTGAGCACTTCTACACGAGGTAGGCATTGTTTCCATTAGATAAGGACATGGAGCCCAGAATGGGTGGACAGTTTGCTTGGGGTCCCCACTGCTGGCCCAGGGTCCCCAGTTCACTGGGTGAATTCACCAGGTGCAGAAGAGAAGAAAAACAGGATGTCGGGTAGAAGGAAGGGGAGTAAGAGCCAGTCCTCTGGGATGGGGAGAAGGAACCAGGGTTCCATGGGGAAAGGCCACAGCTGGGGGAGAGTGGGGCAGGTAGGGCCAGGGCGAGGTGAGAATCATGACCTCCAGCAAGCCCTGTGCCTCCTGGAACCTCAGTTTCCTCATCTGGAAAATGGGTAAAAGGACATCTGTTCTTTATGCCCATTTTACAGGCAAGGAAACAGATTAGATCAAGTTCACTGTGGCCAGTCCTGGCAACCTGGAAAATCGAGGCAGTAGGATCTCAAGTAGGATCGAGGCCATCCTTGGCAATTTAATGAGACTCTATCTTAAAAAAAAAAAACAAAACAAGGCCTAGAGATGTAACTCAGTGGTATTAATCCCCAGTATCCTTTACTAGAGGGGAAAAAATTTAAAGTTCACTGCCAACATTCCTGTCTGGCTCCAGAGTTGAGCCTATGAAAAGTGCCCAAGAAAAACAGCTTCCTGGGAGCCACCCTTGGAGGGTCCCAGAGACTCTCCTGTGCTCCTTATCCAGAAATTCAGCCTCTTAAGGTCCTTAGAGACAATGTCATCCCTTGGAGAGGCAATTCATGCAACTTGGAGAGTCCAGAATGGAGGGAGTGGCTTGTCCCAGGTCACAAACAAGCTGGTGGTGGAAATCTGTCTAGAGTACAGGCCATCTGACACCTGGTCCCGTTCAAGAGACTCCAACCCAAACGCTCACTCCTCACAAACAACCTGCCCCCCTGCCACCAGGGTAGCTCTATGGGCCCTAAGCACTTGCCATGGGCCAGGCGCTCCTCCTCCGTTAAGCTCTGATCCTCCAAACCACCCTAGGAAGTGTGTGTCTCCAGGACAGCCAGGTGTCCAGCAGCTGGCAGAGACCCACACTGGACATGTGGCTAGTTGACGGCATGTTTAGAAACATGTAAAATAATAATGGGTGTCTTTAGACTTTGTGACCACCTGATGAATCACATAGTCCCTGTTTTACAGAGGGGAAAGCTGCAGTTCAAAGATGCAAAAAGACGGTCCCAGGGGCCCACAGCTGGGAAGCAGCAGGCTTTGGATTAGTACATAGGCCTGGGTGACCCTGAAGTCTGGGTAAGGACAGTATCTTGTCCCTGCTTCAAGTGACTATCAGGGAAGAGGTGAGAGGACCTACGTGGGAGGTGAGGAGTCGTGGCAGAGTGTGTTGGGCCCCACTAGAAGATGACAGGTACTATAGTGGCTAAACATATGACCCCTGTGCTCAGGCTCCTGGGTTCAAATTCTGCTCTGGCAATTCTGGCTGTGTCCTCAGGCAAGTGGCTTTGTATTTTCTGAGACCACGACTTCCTCATCTGTAAAGTGGGGATGATGATGACACATAGACCTCACTGGGTGTCTGGGAGGGTTGAATGAGTGTGTGGCGTGAAAGAGCTTGTACATTTAGTACCACTGAGGCACCTGCGTTCATTCATTATGTAAGCACAGTGGAGCCTCTTTTCTTTCTTTTTTTTTTTTTTTTTTTTTTTGAGCCTCTTTTCAGTGTGGCTTTTTTTGTGGTTGCTGTTAGCCCCAGGATTAAACCCAGGAGTGTTTTTTTATCACTGAGCTACATCCTCAGCCAGCTTTTTTTGTGTGTGTGTGTGGCAGGGTCTTTCTGAGTTGCTGAGGCTGGCCTCAAACTTGCGATCCTCCTGTCTCAGCCTCCCAAGTTGCTGACATTACAGGTGTGTGCTGCTGCACCCAGCTTAGTGTGGCATTTTGCACTGACTGCCTTGTGTGTCCCTGAGTACTGCTTTGAATGCTTGTGGGGCTGCACCTGGCCTCTGCCACTGGCCAGCAAGGTGGTTTAGAGCTTAGAGGAAGATTTGAGGTGAAGCCTGTGAAGTTTAAGCCATTTGCATGGCTTAGTATCCCATTTTGTATTCATAATCATGAATTCTTTTTAAAGAACCCCCAATATTATTCAAGCTGTACTGATTCCCTGCAAAACCTGGACCTGCTGCTGTGGGAGCCACTCACTTGGCTCTTCTTTGTCCCTCCATTTTTCTCATCTAAGTGGGTAGTGTTAATTGCTCTGATTAAATTGGCATATGTGTCCAATGCCTTAGAAGTAGCTGGCGTGCTGGAAGCAGTGTGCAGGCCTGTAATTCCAGTAACTGGGGAGGCTGAGGGAGGGAGATCTCAAGTTCAAGGACAGTTTCAGCAACTCAGCAAGACCCCCAGCAGTTTAGCATGATCTTGTCTCAAAATAAAAAGTAAAAAGGGCTGGGGAAGCTGGATGCAGTGGCGCATGCCTGTAATCCCAGCACTTTGGGAGGCTGAGACAGGAGAATCGCGAGTTCAAAGCCAGCGTCAGCAATGGCGAGGTGCTAAGCAACTCAGTGAGACCCTGTCTCTACATAAAACACAAAATATGGTTGAAGATGTGGCTCAGTGGTGGAGTGTCCCTGCGTTCAATCCCAGTACTCCCAACCCCCCCCAAAAAAAAAAAAGAAAGAAAAAGGGCTGGGGATGCAGCTCAGTGGTAAGGTGCCCTTGGGTTCAATCCCTAGTACCAAAAAAAAAAAAAAAAAAATGTACTCAGTGCAAAATAAATGCCGGAGGACTATTGGTTTCTTAAATAAATTCCCAGCTAGTAAATATGTTTAAGCCCTAGTAAATGCTCTAAATGTTTTACATGTGTCAGGATAATTATGTTTAATTTTCACAACTCCTCCCATTTTACAGGTGAGAAAACAGAGGCTCGCATCGTTGGAGTGACTTGCCCAAGGTGACAGAACTTCCTCCCTGTTTATGAGGCCCCTGTCCCACAGCCCTGGCAGCCAAACCTGGGGACTCAGGTCACACCACAGCCAGGTACTACCTGCAAGGCCCTGCTCAGCAAAGGTGGACCTCCTGGCCCCCAGGGGAAGAAGCCCCCAATCCAGCTGCGCGAGGGCCCCGGCACATGGAGGACCTCTCCCCTTGAGCTTCCTCTGGAACCCTCGTTACCAGAAGCCTTGGCCCAGGTGGGGTGGGGGCCAACGGGTGACAATGACCGATTTAGAAAGTAAAGTTGCTTCTCAAACAAATAAGAAAGAAGAGGAAAGAAAGAACCGGCCTGCCCGCTTCCTGCCCCACTCTCTCCCAGCACCTGGGGCCCAGCTGCTGGTTTTCACTGCTTGTTTGCTCATCCTGCCGGAGGAGCCTCTTCTTAAAGCCCCAGGGCCCTCCCCGCAGGAGATGGATGATTACTGAGCCCGTGGAGATAAGCAGCAGGATTCTTGCTGCATTAGTATTGTCTCGAGCATTGTTTCCGACAACAATACCCATGATCATCCCGCTTCTGGTTTCCTGCAGTTGGGAGAGGGGCTACCAGCTTGGCTTGGGCGCAGCCTTCTTGGCTCTGCACCGTCTCTGAGCTCTGGAGGCCTGAGCAGGTTGCTGCTTCTCTCTGGGCCTCAGTTTCCTTGTCTACAGGGTGACGGAGGGTTGCCAGAGGCCAGTGTGGCATAGAAAGCACAGAGCACAGCAGCGGTGATAGTTGCTCTCTTGATCCCCATGCAAGCCAGGGTCACCCAGGGACAAAATCCAAGAGCCTCCTTGGATGTGTTGGAAAGCTTAGGGGACTCAGGCCGAATCACTTTGTGTTTCTCTCTGCTGTTTTAACACATGTCATCTGTACCTCCACCAAAGGAAGCAGAGGTGACTGCCATCCTGATTCTATAGCAGAGGAAGCAAAGACACAGAGGGATGACCTGTCCCGAGGCCAGCAGAGCTGGTGGGTGCAGATCTGGGCTGTGTACCCCGCTTGCCTGGGTCCACCATCCGCTCAGAGCTGCCCTGGCATCGGCGGGTATCTCTGAGGGTCTGCTTTGCTTTGTGATCTTGGACAAATCAGTCACCTGGGCACCTCAGCTATGAGATGAGCAGCTCATGATACCTGCCTCCAGAACAATCCTAAGAGAGCTTTGTGCTCAGAGTAAGACAAAGAATGACCTTGCCAGGGGACTTGGAAGCCATGGCTCTTGGTGCTATAATTAGTGTTCATTTTAAAGTCACAGGTGGGAGCCCAGCCAGAGGATGCTGAGGGCCTGCCCAGCTCTAAATCCTGTGGTTGCAGCTGGGGAGTGATTCCGAGAGGCACCTGGTGAGAGGTGGCTCCACCCGTTGGGGCTAAAAAAATATCCCTGAGTCTGCCACTGTGCAGTCTGCCAGTCACCTGCTATAACTAATGGCATGCTCTCCAACCCTGCCTGTCTGCCTCCACTCCACCCCCATGAGCTATGTGGCCCTGGAGAAATCCCTTGACCTCTCTGAAACTCAGGTGGGGGACATTGCCCTTGCAGAGCTTTCCAGAGTACACAGTGCCTTATGATACAACCTCGCTAAGAGACCATGAGAACCTGGGTGTTGGGGCCCACCTGTGTTCCAGACCTGGTGCCGCCACTTCCTGTTTTGTGATGTCGGGCAGGTTACTCGGACTCTCTGAGCCTCACTTTCCACCACCTGAGACACAGTAGGTGCTTCAGAACTAAAAACTGGTTGGCATGACCATTTATTGTGCTTGAGAACAATTTGCAGAGATCCTCAGAAATGCTGGGATCCTGTGCTCTCTCTTGTGAAGGACCTGTCTGCCCCTTCAGAACTCCCCTCTGCTCTTGTTAACCTGTTTTATGCCCTGATAGGTGACCTCTGTGGGTAACATCAATACCCTTGATCTAAGCCCTAAGCCGAGCGCAGTGGCACAAGCCTGTAATCCCAGCACTTAGGGAGGCTGAGACAGGAGGATCTCGAGTTCAAAGCCAGCCTCAGCAATGGTGAGGCGCTAAGCAACTCAGTGAGACCCTGTCTCTACATAAAACACAAAATAGGGCTGGGGATGTGGCTCAGTGGTCGAGTGCCCCTGAGTTCAATCCCCAGTACCGAAAAAAAAAATAAAAATAAAAAAATACTCTTTATCTTCTGCATTCTGGTTGAATGGGGAGGCTGGGAAGAGGACAGGTGGTGAGTGGCACTGGTATTTATTCCCCGAGTTTCTTCCTGCAGGGTTGCCCCACAGTGCTGTGTCCCACTCCCTACAGCTCCTACAGCGTGGCCCTGTGCATGCATCTCTGGCCCCAGGTCCAGGTAGCCTCTCCTGCCGGCCCTCCAGGCCAGCGTGGTAGCAGCTTCCATGTTCCACGGTGCCAGCCCTGCACCATCCTTCCTGCTATCCCAAAACCCTGCCCAGGACTTTTGTCCTTGATTAAATTTTTTTCAAATTAGTTAGTTTGGGATCAGCGTGGTGGTTCACATCTGTAATCCCATCAACTAGGGAAGCTGAGGCAGGAGGATTGCAAGTTCAAAGCCAGCCTCAGCAACTTATCAAGTCCCTAAGCAACTTAGTGAGACCTGTCTAAAAATAAAAAAAATTTAAAAAGGGCTGGGGATGTGGCTTGGTGGTTAAGCACCCCTGGGTTCAATCCCCAGTACAAAAAAAAAAATAGCCAGTTTGGGTGCATATCTCTTTCCTGCCTGGGCCCTGGCCATGGCTTTGGTGTGACATCTGTTGTGTTCGTCTAGGACTCCAGGGATGGTCAAATAATAAAAATCCACTCAGCTTTCATGTGTACTTATTTACCCACTGTATTAACTTTTGCTAAGTATCTGCCATGTGCCAGGCCCCATGCAGGGAGCCAGGAGAACAGATGACCAAGGACAGTGTCTCCCTGAGCTCCTAGGCTTGTTGTGGGGGTAGACACCTCCACAGCCAACTACAATATGAATTGCTGAAAGCCATAACAGAGACGTGTGAGCCCTGTGGCAAGGCAGAAGAAAAGACACCAATCCTGAGAGAGGCTGGGAAGGCTTCAGAGCTGGAGGACTTTTGAGCAGCATCTCCCCTCAACCTCTCTCTCTCTTTTTACTGGGGGTTGAACCCAGGGGTGCTCAACCACTGAACCACATCCCTAACCCTTTTTATTTATTTATTTTTTATTTTTTTTGGTACTAGAGATTGAACTCAGGGGCACTTGACCACTGAGCCACATCCTTAGCCCTATTTTGTGTTTTATGTAGAGACAGGGTCTCACTGAGTTGCTTAGCGCCTCGCCGTTGCTGAGGCTGGCTTTGAACTCGCGATTCTCCAATGTCAGCCTCCCTAAGTGCTGGGATTACAGGCTTGCGCCACCGCGCCAGGCTCCCAGCACTTTTAAATATTTTATTAGAGACAGGGTCTTGCTGAGTTGCTTAAGGTTTTGTTAAATTGCTAAGGCTGGCTTTGAACTTGCGATCCTCCTGCCTCAGCCTCCTGAGCTGCTGGGATTACAGGTGTGTGCTACCATGCCAGGCCCTTTTTTCTCTTTTAATAATGTATTTTATTTAGCCCAATGTTTCAAAATAGCATCAATATATAATATTGTCAATTATAATCCATACACAAAATCTTGAGATTTTTTCATTTCCCCCCAAGTCTTCAAGCTCCTGTATGTATTTAACACTGAACGCATCTTGGCTCAGAATGACCACATTTCCAGGGCCCGGCAGCCACTAGAGACAGGCAGGTGGGCAGCATTTGATCCGACCCTCGTGACAGCTCTGGGAAGTGAATGGTGCTTTTCTTCCATTTGATGGGGGGAGGTGGGGGACACGGACCTCAGAGGAGTTGAGTCGCTCACCCAAGGTCACTGAAACTCTCTGGATTGAAACTCGGATCTCTGTCCCTCCAGAGTCTGTCAGCCTTATTCTCTGGACTAGCTTCTTGTCCCCAGAGTGCAGCAGTTGGCAGGTTGAAAAGCCAAGATGGAACCAAGGTCCTTTGACTCCCTTCCTGGATGTTTCTCCTGGCAAGTGACTCTACGAAGGCAGTGACCCTCTAAAATGGGTGGATTCTAGAATCCCCGAGATGCCCTGGCATGGGGTGGCAGAAGAGGGCAGGAGATTGGTTGTGAGTGGAAGGATGCTCTCTGGAAGTGGGGGAAGGTGGCTGCTGGGTGAGAGGCGCAGGCTGCCCTGGATGGGGCAGAGATAAAGCAGCTTGATGAGGCACATCCAAGTAGCCGGCACATGCCTGTAATCCCAGTTGACTCAGGAGGCTGAGGCAAGAGGATACCAAGTTCAAGGCCAGCCTCAGCAATTTAGCAAGATTAAAATAAAAAGGGCCGGGGATGTGGCTCTGTGATAGAGTGCCCCTGGGTTCAAGCTCCAGTACCAAAAAAGTAGCCAGCAGGTCGGCTTTGCCAGCCCCACAGTCAGCGATTCCTTCCTAGCCCGAACATCCAAAGACACTCGCTCCCTGAGTTTAGTGGGGTTCAGAGAGTTTGCAGTGAACTCAGCCCTGGTGTTTTCAAACCAGGCACATTAAAATGGGACAATAAAGTTCAGATGTTCTGCCGGGCAACTTGCCCCAGGTCTAACACGGAAAGAGTCATGGGAGGACTCCCCAGGCCCACGTGCATGCTTTGGAGGGAACCAGAGCCATGGAATCCTGGAAGCCAGGCTGTGTCTGGTGACTCCAGGGTTGGTGTTTGATCAATAAGCTGCTTACACACTGGCCTCTTCCCTGTACGTCAACTATGCATCTGCCCCCCAAAGTCCCCAGGGCCCACCCCTTGCCAGGTCCTTCCTGCCCCTGCTCCTGTCACCCAGCCTCCTGTACCCTTTACTCATGGCCCTATGCTGCATGCTGGACCGGCAGCCATGAGCCACACTCAGATCTTGCCTTCAAACCTGGAGAGATGACAGACCCTTAGTCCAAGCAAAGGAGACAATGTGGGGAGCGAGGGTCCCCGAGAGCCGTGGGAGCCCAAGGAGGGAATGCCTGATTCTGCCTGGAGGGCGAGCTGGCTCCTGACGCCAGAGGAAGGAAGACTGGCAGTGAGTGGGGGGAACAGGGACACCACAGAGCCTGCAGCAGAAGCAGATGGGCCACCAGGGAAGACTGGCCTCCAGCCAGGATTTCCATGGGTTCTCACGAGGGTCTCAGAAGTGGTATCCACCTGGAAGTCTGCACCAGCCTGGCCTTCTCGTAGCTCGGCACAGGTCTCCAGGGTCACATGGAGAGCATCAGGGCTGGTCCCTTTGTTGCCGGTTGAAGGAAGTCCCAAGTCCCGTGGAGAGTTAAGGGGGTCAGAATGCCCTGGCGTCCGCTCTCACCTCCCCCGACATCAGCCTCCACTGATGTCAGATCTCTCCCAAAACCCCCAGCACCTGACTCAGTGCTGGGCCCAGAGAAGGGGACCTTCCCTACATCCGCCGGGCCCCCGCGCTGTCCCCACGCATGATCAGATGAGCAGAAACATTCATACTCCCTGGATTGTTCACGTCACCCTTGCAGAAATCCTAGGGGACTGGAGTTGCAGCCTGTTTTCACAGAAGAAGAAAACAAAAAGGAAGAGGCTTGCCCAGAGTCACAGGCGTGACCGTGGTCCTGACTCTGCATCTTGTCCCCGATCCAAGACCTTTGGTGGCACATCACATAGCTGTCTAGCCCTCCAATGGACCCCTGTGCCATTGAAGTCAAGGACTATAGACAGGTACAGTCAGCAGGGACAGGAGCCAAACCAGGGCAGGGGGCAGGCGGTGGGGAAGACCAGGGAAGGGACCTTGGAGATTGTTGTCACCTGTGACCTGCTGTACCCCACCCAGCAATGGAAAGTGTGTGTCAGAGGAAGCTGCTGCCTGGGGACAGGGGGGTGTGCGTGGGTAACAGCGTGTGGGGGCACCTCAGGAGGCAGGAAGTGCTGAGCTGGGGGCAAGGTCTGTGGGCTGGAGCAGGTCTGGGGTCGGCCTGTGCCTGCCCTCCACCTGTTCTCCCCAGGGCTCACTTTCTCCCCTTCTCAGAACTGACTGCGGGAACTTTCACTTCCAGAAGGATGGGCCGGCTGTCCTGAGAAGGCTGTCCCCGAGCCTCTGTGGTCACTGCCAATACTCTGCTCAGCTGTTCACGCAATAGGCATTTATGAAGCACCTGCTGTGTGCGCAGACATGGAGACGCAGGTCGCCCCTTCCCTACCAGGGCGGCGCACAGGTGGAGACAGGAAGAGGCAGGTGCCGTGCCACGGGGTGACACCATCCAGTGAGGTCTAGAGCAGCCACCAGAGAGACCTGGAAGCTGAGTCTGGGGAGGGACAGTGACTGTCCTGGAGTGCTCACCACCAACCAGGTGAAGGACTGAGCCCTTGAAAGGCCATTTGTACCTTCCCATGGTGTCCCGTTTCCCAGATGAGAACGTTGAGGCTTCAAAAGTTAAGAACTTGCCCAAGTGCTTGTTTCCAGATGCCAGGAAGCAGCAGAGGCAGGATTTGAAACCAGGCCATCTGCTCTGCCCTGCTCCACTGAGGAAGGGGAAGTGGAAACAGGTGCTGGGTTGGGGGTGCCGGCAGCAGGAGGCAGGGCGTGGGGAGAGGCCTGCAGGAGCCGAGGGCCGGGCCAGAGGGCAGCCAGGGCCAGCAAAGTCCCTGGGGAGCTACTCTGTGTCTGTTCTAGAAAGACACCCTCCTTTAGAGGTGAGGACAGAGGTCCAAACAAGCAAAAATCAATGTGATTTAATTCCAGTGTTCTCTGTGTTTCTTAGAACTTCGGTGACAAAGTACCACAAATTGAGCACCTTAACCCAGCAGAGCTGTATTCTCTCCAGCTCTGAAGGCCAGCAGGCTGATATCAAGGTACACGGAGCCACTTCCCTCTGATATCTGAGTCCAATCCTCCCTGGCCTCTTCTCAGATGCTGCTGGTGGCTGTCAGTCCTGGGTGTCCAGCCGCATCACTGCAGTCTCTGCCCATCACCATGCAGGCCTCTTCCTGTGCGTCTTCCTCCTCTTGATACACCAGCCATGTTGGATCCAGTACCCCCCGCCCCACTGCGACTCCAGTGTGGCCTCATTTTAACTAATTACATCTGCAGCAACCCTATGTCCAAGGAGTCGCATTCTGGGGTCCTGGGTGTTAGGACTTCAACATATCTTTCTGAGAGACACACGTCAACCCATAACAGATGTCATTAAAGGACTTTTCGTATAAATAAATTCAAAATCTGGGAAAAAAAAAAACAAAAACCCAAAACTATGCAGGTCATGTGTCCCAGTTTGAGATTCAGAAAATATGACCTCAGGGCTAGCTCAGTGGTAGGCATGTGCTGAGTTCAATCCCCAGCTCAATAAAGAAAAAATACGAAAGTATGGACTTAATACATCTGTCTGCTACACAAATATTAAAGTACTTTGCCCTAATGGGTACTAAATAAATGTTTGAGAAATACCTGACTTGTGGTCCATTAAGGCCCTTAGATCTTTCTTTCAACAAGGCAGAAGAATAAAATAAAAATCCCAAGAGAACAAAGTGCAGCTGCCCTATGCCCTGGATTCCAGACAGGCAGCTGTTCCACTGACCTCAGCCTTCTCTTCTATGTGGGCATCGGCTTGGGGGAATGAGCCGGTCCTGAGAAGAATAGACAGGAGAGACCTCTGTTCCCCTCCTCACCGGGTGAAGCAGAGCCCGCGGTTCTCCGTCCTCTCCCTTCTTCCCCATCCGCTAAGCTCAAGCTGCTCATTTCAGACAAATACCCACCCTTACCAACTAGACCTGGTTCCTCACCTTCACCATGAAACTATGGTCCCTGTCTTCAAACTGAGTTCCTTGCCACCAGCAGGAAATCAGTTTATCTGCCCCAAACTATCCATGGCTCCCTGTCGTGCTTGGGATACAGCTCGTATCCTAAACTTGCCACTTCAGGGTTTGTACAAGTTGGTCCCCAGGAGTCGATCCAGGATCCAGGCCTGCTCTATCTTACAAGCCCTGGAATTTGCAGGACTTCCATTTAAAAGCGACTGGGGTGCATCCTGATTGGAAGGGAGCGTGGTGGGGAAGCTCCTCCTGAAGCTCTTTCTAAGTGACTTCAAAGCAGGACTGCTTTTTTCTTTCCTGCATTCACATCTTTGCCCATGCTGTTCCCTCTCCAGAGAATTGTCTCCCCAGCTCCTGGCTCTTTACTATCTAATTGAAAAGACATCTGATCAAAGACGAAGCACCCTCCCTTCTCCACATACACACACAGTATTTTGGCTGAATTTTTTTTCTTTGGTACTGGGGATGGAACCCAGGGGCACTTTACCACTGGGCCGCATCCCCAGCCCTTTTTATTTTTTTGTTTTGAGACAGGGCCTCACTAAGTTGTGAGGCTGGCCTCAAACTTGCGATTCTCTTGCCTCAGCCTCCCGCGTCACTGGGATGACAGGCGTGCATCATGGCACCTGGCTTTGGTCGCACTTCTTCATGAGGCTTGTTCCACTGTACTGTGTGCTAGAGAATCTGCTTCCCCTGCCTTAGAGCCAGGTTCCAGCCCCAGGCCTGTGGCTAAATGTCAGGGACAGCAGGTGAGAAAAGTGCCAGAATGCTAACTGCACTTTGTCAGTCTTGCTGTGTGACCTTGGGCAAGTCACTTTTCCTCTCTGGGCCTCAGTTTCCTCTTTTAGAGTGGAATATAGGGAAAGATATCCAGACGGTTATGATGGCATGAACAAAATTCCTCTGTCCATCCCAGGTCTGGCCACACCTTGGTCCTCCTGCAAAGAAGAGCTACAAGAGGCCTTGATTTTGCATTGATTTGCATGTATGTGCAAATACACTATAAGAGGCACCAACTGGATTTCATTCATAGAAAGAGCTGCGGCTGTCATCTAATTGATGCCCAGGGATGGAAAAGACCCACTGGCTTATGGTTCCATGCAAATCTTACCTGACAGAGGCCTTTACTCATTAACAGTCCAACCCCCTCCTTTTACAGATAGGTAACTGAAGCTCAGAGAGGGAAAGTGAGAGGCCCAAGGTCACACAGCAAGTGAGATGCATAAGGCTTCATCCTGGGCTTCCCATTGCCTTTCAGGGGCTGGTACTAGCTACCTTCTTTCTCTCTCCATGCAGGCTGGAAGGGGAGCTTGGTTTTCTTTTGAGGGCCTTCTCTGCTCCCCAGAATAACAAAGCTGGCTAGCGTGGCAGCCTCCACCATCAGCACAGGAAACCAGATTGGTGTAGTAAGGCTGGTGGGGCTGGAGAAGCCTCTCAGGTGGCTGAGCGTGGCCTTCACCTGTTCTAAAAATAACACACCATTCCAGACGGGCAGATGACAAGGTAGCCTGCAGGTTATTCCGCAGAGGGTAGGAGACAGAGTGGATTCCGGTGGAACAAAGGGACAGCTGGGAGCCACTGCAGGTGACTGGTGGAGGGGCTGTGGCAGCACCCAGGATACTCAGTGGGCAGCCCCTGTTTACAGAGGGGCGGGAGGGGGCTCGGGCTGGCGCTCAGCTAGGCGGCAGGAGCCCGGGAAACAGGCCAGACTGGACGCTGCTTTGAGGAGGACCAAGTCTCTGGCAGCAGGAGCGCCTAACAAATTCAGCAGCTGAAAACGCTGTAAAGTGAGATCAGTACTGTGAGGGGCACAGCACAGAGACCATCCGGGAGACCCTGCAAGCCAAGATGGGCAGGGAGGCCCCTGGAAGGAGCAGGTGCAGAGCTGGGACCCGCAGAGAGTGGCGGCTCACGGAACTAAAAGGCCCACGTGGGGAAAGGGCGTGGACTTGCCTCGACAGGTCAGAAGAGGGCAGAGTCAGACCTGTGTGTTCAGGGACCTGCTCAGGCTTCTGGCTGATTCCAGATCCATAAGCTACTGAAGCCAAACTCTCAGCAGGGTAATAGGGGTGGGGTGGGAGTCGGGTGGAGGGGGTGCCTCTAAGGCAGCTTGCTGTTGGCAGCTGGGTGGCATGAAGATTAACTGGTCTAGAAGGCCAGTCAGGTCAGGTGTGGTGGTGCACACCTGTGAGCTCAGCAACTCAGGAGGCTGAAGCAGGAGGATCTCAAATCAGAGGCCAGTCTCAGCAACTTAGGGTGACCCTGTCTCAAAAAACAAAATGGGCTGGGGATGTGGCTCAGCCCCAATAGGCTGGGGATGTGGAGTGCCCCTATGTTCAATCCCTAGTACAAAAAAACAAAACAAGGCAGAGGATATTGCATCCAGGCAGAAGTGATGGGGTAATGGTGACCTATACAAAGTAAGGGCAAATGGGGCTGGGACTGTAGCTCAGTGGTAGAGCGCTTGCCTCGCATGCGTGAGGCCCTGGGTTCGATCCTCAGCACCACATACAAAGCAATAAAATAAAGACATTGTGTCCATCTACAGCTAAAAAAAAATATAAAAAAAAAAAAAAAAACAAAGTAAGGGCAAACGGATCTGGATAGCTTTAAAATTTTTTCTGGAGATAATGTTCACAGGAGTTGCAGACAGGTTGGACTGGGGAGGGGGGACACACAGGCCTGAGCACCTGCTGCGGGCCAAGTCAGTTCCCCAGGGGGCACCTGCAGACCAGAGGACCAGGTGTGGGAATCTGGTTTAAGGCATTAAGACTTATAAGATTCAAGCTGGGTGCAGTGGTGCACGCCTGTAATCCCAGCAATTAGGGGGGCTGAGACAGGAGAATCGCGAGTTCAAAGCCAGCCTCAGCAACAGCGAGGCGCTAAGCAACTCAGTGAGACCCTGTCTCTACATAAAACACAAAATAGGGCTAGGGATGTGGCTCAGGGGTCAAGTGCCCCTGAGTTCAATCCCCGGGACCAAAAAAAAAAAAAGATTATAAGATTCAAGCCGTCTGCCGACTGCCAAGAACCTGCCCAGACACAGCTCCACAGGCCCCCGCAGTCTCCGTGAGCAATCACTGCTCTTACCATGAACCCAGTACCAACTGTGAGCTTCAGGAAGCCAGGGACCAGCCCGTTTTGTCCCCAGCACCTGTGAAGACACCTTGCACATAGTAGGTGCTCAACAAAGAGTTGGTGGTCGATGATGCGTGAGACCACCAGCTGCATGAATCAGCACACAGACGTGGTCAGTGGTCAGCAGGTGTTGAGTAAACACCTAAGGAATTCTCTGACTTGTCCCACCCCACGTCCAGTCAGAGCCCTGCAGCTTGGCTTCCTAAATGTCTCTCACACTGCCTCACGCTGTCCCCTCTGCCAGGACAGCCCTTCCTGCTCCTGGTCCATTCACACTTGCCGTGGCAATCCTGCTCCTCATGCAGGATTCCTCCACTGCAGCCCCAGTCGGCTTGGCAGCCCTTCAGGCAGCCTCTGCACTCCACGTGGACTTCATCGGCACTCTTGATAAGAATTGCATTTATTGAGCCCCTTACTATATGACAAGTAATCATTTAATTCTCACAATGACCTTATGAGGTCATTATTGCTCCCATTTTACAGATTTCGGCATCTAAATCTAAATCATTTTATGGATTTAAGAGGCACAGAGAGGTTAAGTGACTTGCTTGTGGCCACACAGCCAGCCAGGTCTGAACCGAGGCAGGCTGGCTCCAGAACTGTGTCTTGGCTGGTACGTTTGAAAGCTGTGACCGATCCTATGGCACAGGTCTGCTTGCTTGTCTGTCTCCTTAAGGACAAGATCTGTGTCGAGTGGCTCCTTACCCCTCACACCTGGCATAGCAGCTGGCACATAGTAGGTGCTCAATCAAGCCTCTCTTAACAGGAGCCAGTTTATACCCTTTTTACTCTGGATGGAAGAGCCTGATTGGGGGTGCCTTTCATTGTGTGGCGATTCGCAGCATCTAGCCCATCTAAATAAATGATCTCATTTATTTCATCAATAAAAGTATTAGACCCATCTGTCAAGTCAGGAAACTTGGACCCAGAGAGGCCAAGAAACTTGCCCAAGTCACCCAGCCAATAGCTGGTGGAGATGATTCCTACGACCAGGTCTCCTGACTCCAAGCCCCAAGCTCCTTGCACACGTCAGAAACAAGGCCAGGAAAGATGTTGCCAAACCCAATCCCAGAGGACAGGAGGCCCTGCTGGGTCAGGGGTCATTAATCACGTCTCCCAGCAGGGTGGAGCCTTTGGGGACAGGGGCCTGCTTGCATCCCTGGGCCCCCAGGGTCTAAGGCTTCCTCAGGGCAGGAAACTCAAAGCTCCAGCCCCCCCTCCAGTCCACTCCCCTCCCCTCCCCCTGAGGGTCCTGGTAAGAGCATCCGCCTGTCAGTGAGGATCCGCGGGTTCCGCCCAGCAGCTGAGGGGGACGTCCAGGAAGCAGTAACAATGGATGAAAGACCCTCTGTGCCCAGGTGGGTGGGGGAGGGAGCGGCAGGAAGCCCGAGCCTCCTCCCTCTGGAGGCCCAGCCCCGCAGCTGGGGGAGGCCTGGGATGCCAGACCCTGCAGGGCTTATTTGGATTCCCCAGGGATCCACGCTGGGGAGCCCTTTGCAAACACCAGACCGGGTCTTCACGGGGTGCAAGCTCTGGACCTGTGTGACAAGAACGTCACTTTCATTCATCACTGTTGGTGTCCCCAGGGCCAGCAACAGGGCTGGCTACACAGCAGGGACATGGTTTATTGAATGCAGAAATTAATCTGGCACTACTAATAACTAAAGAATTACAGTTTTGCGTGGATTTGATTGTGGAAAACAACAAAAAGGCTTTCAGACAATTCCTTTCCCCTCCTGAGCTTTGACACACGCTGCTCCTTCTGCCAGGCATTCTCCTGCCTCTGCGTTTTGCAAGGTCAGCTCCTCACCTTCCAGTTGCAGCTCAGATAAAGCTCTTCAATAAAGCCTTGGGGACCAGGCATGGTGTCACATGCCTGTAATCCCAGAAACTCAGGAGGCTGAGGCAGGAGGATTACAAGTTTGAGGCCAGCCTCAGCAACTTAGCAAGACCCCGTCTCTAAAATAAAATATATGAGCTGGGCGCAGTAGCGCATGCCTGTAATCCCAGTGGCTGGGGAGGCTGAGACAGGAGGATCGCGAGTTCAAAGCCAGCCTCAGCAATGGTGAGGCACTAAGCAACTCAGACCCTGTCTCTACATAAAACACAAAATAGGGCTGGGGATGTGGCTCAGTGGTCGAGTGCCCCTGAGTTCAATCCCCAGTACCAAAAAAAAAAAAAAAAAAAGGAAATGGTCGGCCAGCCCTGGGCTTCTCTGTAGGACAGAAACTGTGTGCAGCTAGCTCAGTGACAAGGCTTGGCTTGGTCACAGGCTAGGCTGCCACCAGCAAACCCCTCACTCTGACTTTTCTGAGGCTAATTCATTTAACTCCCTTTTCTGCTCAGCCTGAGCCCTGGACCTGCCTGGTTCTTTCTGGCTCAAGTCTGAGAGCTCACCTTTCACCCTTCTCTCTGGCTGCCTCTAGCTTTTTTTTTTTTTAATATATTTTTTTAGTTATTGATAAACACAATGTCTTTATTTTATTGCTTTGTATGTGGTGCTGAGGATCGAACCCAGGGCCTCCCGCATGCGAGGCAAGCGCTCTACCGCTGAGCTACAATCCCAGCCCCCTGCCTCTAGCTTTAAGTCAGGCCTTCAGCCTGCAAATCCAGTTCTGCGTGTTTATAAGCTGTGACTACACTGAGCGATGGAACTTTCCAACCTCCAATGCCCCAGGGTCAACGTGCACTGACCTCTTCACACCTGCCCTCTCTAGCCTTGGCCTTCTGGTCCCTTGCACTGCCATAGGGTGTGAGCTCTAAAACCCATCTGCAGGGTTACTCCCCTCCTCAACAACCCTTCAGGGCTCCCTATTACCCTTGGGATCAAGTCCAAACTTCTGTGCTTGACATTCCATCACCCTTTACCATCTGGCAGCAGTGTTAGCTGTACCTCTCCACTCACGCTGCCCTGCTCCTGCCTCCAGGGACGTCACACCTCCCTACCTTTACTCATGCTGTCCCCCCAGTTTCTGGCCAGGTATACTCTCCTACATAGCTTAGCTCCTATGGTGGCATCTCTGTGATGCTTTCCCTGATGTCTCAACAGCCCCTTAGCATCCTCCCAGGAGGAGCACACTGCCCTGTGTATCAAACTTCCAGTGCACTTTGCACCCAACTCAAAATCAGCACCTAGGCCAGGTGCAGTGGCGCACGCCTGCAATCCCAGCAGCTTGGGAGGCTGAGGCAGGAGGATCGCGAGTTCAAGGCCAGCTTGGGCAACTTTAGTGAAACTCTCTCAAAATTCTTTTACAGGCCAGGGAAGGGGCTGGGAATGTAGACTCCACAGCAGAGCTCCTGGGTCCAGTCCCCAGTAACACACACACACACACTAGGAGCTTATGTGCCTGACCTTGCATTTCAAATCACCCCTGATCACATCAGCCTCTGATCCTGCCTTAACTTTCTTCAGAGCAATTTGTAATCTATTCAGCACTAGAATGCAAACCTCCGAAGGGCAGGGACTTTGCTCTGTTCGCGAGTCTGTATCCCTGGTACCTGCAAACAGAACCAAGCAGGGCACCCTAGAGGCTGCCCGGTACCTATTTGTTGAAAGAAGAGAAGAAGAGCCAGTGGGTTCCGGAGAGGCAGGTGGTCAGAGCCCTTTCAGGAGACTCAGAGCCAGGGCGCAGGATGGCCTGGAGGAAGGCGAGCCAGAAACTTGGAGAGGACATTGGGTGGGGTGGAAGGGCCCAGGCCAGGGTTGGCGTCCAGGTGAAGAAAGCGCCTGTGAGAGGCCCCAGTGGGCAGGGAAGGCCTGGGGCAGAGAACTGAAAGGTCGAATTTGGCTCCTCCACTTTGCAGCCCAGCACAGCAGGGACAGCTCTCCATCTCTCTGGGCTGGTTTCTGCCTGCGGACAGATCAGATGACAGGTGCATGAGGGCCCCGTGAGACAGCGGCCAGCATCAGGGAAAGCAGTGGAGCGAGAGGTGAGCGCTGACCTTGGAGCCTGCCAGGTGTGGCTTCCCTGCCAGCTCCTGCTCACTGATCAGCCCCCGCCCCTCAGGCACATGGTCTGCCTGCAGAGGCCTCAGGTCCAACCTCGTGGCTTGCTGGGGCCAAGCCAGGAGGCACCTGATCGACCACCTCCACTGACTCAAGGCACACCTGAGACACCCTGGTCCAGCCACTGCACCTGACATGGCCAAGGCTTAGAGGAGGCCCAGCCAGAAAGACCCCTGGGCCATTGGGTCCAAGTCCTTCATTTTATAAATGGGAAGCTAAGCCCAGAGAGGTTGAAGGATTTGTCCATGGACACTCAGTCGTGACTTCAAAGTCAGTTCCAGAGCCCAGATCTCTCTATTCCTAGCCCAGCTCTTTTGATTCTATTCAGGCATGTGGCTGATCCTTATTGATTAGTTACAAGTCTGTCCTTCCACTGAGCCACATCCCCAGTCCTTTTTATTCTGAGACAGGGTCTCACTAAGTTGCCCAGGCTGGCCTTGAACTTGTGATCCTCCTACTTCTGCCTCTTGATTAGCTGGGATTATAGACTGACACCATCGTGCCCAGCACAACATGCCCCCTTTAATGCTCACCATGGACTGTACAATCATCATTCCTCTTTAACAAATAAAAAAAACCCTGAGACTCAGAGAGGTTGAACAAATTGTCCAAGGTCACACAGCAAAGTAAAAGAGGTCCAGAACTCAAGTCCATACCTTCTGTCTCAGAAGCCTCTACTCAGTATGGCCTCACTATCCAGGGAGGGAGCAGATACGGTAATACGTAATGAAATGTGCTCTGTGTTTTTGTGGATAGCAGAAGCCCAGTAAATGATTTTCTGAGGTTGCCTCGTTTATATTTCACGCTGGTCCTGAACAAGGCACTCATTGTACTCATTTCCCTGATGAACAAACTGAGGGTCCGATAGGCAAATCCCTTGCCCAGTGTCACAAAACCCCTGTCTGCTGGTCTCCAGAGCCCATGCTCTGTCCATCTGAACAAACCCTGTTTCTCAGAAGTCCTGTGCAAATTTTGGTGCATTTCATCGGTGCACATTTATTGCACCCCCACTGTGTACCAAGCCCCGTCCTAGATTTGCTAGGAGTAGAAATAAACAAGATATAACGTCTGCCCCTACCTCCAGCCAGCGAAGAGGTAGATTTGGAGTCCGTGGGGGTCTGCCCCATGTCCTTTTGGTGACACTGACGGGGTTAGAGGGGCTTTGGCACTGGTCCAACCCTCTCCCCATCAAGGACTCTTGGAAAAGGCTGAGGGAGCGAGGCTGTGACAGCTTCAGGCCCCCAGGGCTGCCTTGTCCTCCCAGCCTGGCTCTGACTCATGGCCCACACCTGGCAGTGGCCTCAGGCAGCCAGGGGGAGGGATAGGCAAGCACCTGCACTCTTGGCTACAGTTCCCACCCTCCCAGCCGAGAAGCAGAGCAAGGTCATCCCCGAGTCCCACCTGACAATGCTCCTGGGAACTGAGGCCCCCAGGCTGCAGGGAGGCTGTCCAGGAGCCAGGAGGGTCACAGAGTAAAGATTCCACCATGCCTGGCGGTGCCGGCGCCTGCAGAGCACCAGGCCCCAGCCTGGAGGTGCTTTGCATGTCTTATCACACCGAGCTCTCACGGCTCCCCAGGGAGCCTCCTGTGATGAGCCCACTTTACAGAGGAACTGCACACTCAGGGAGGCAAGGCGACTGGCCTGACACCCCGCATAAGGCAACACGGGCCTTCCCCAAACTCCCCACCCAACCTGGCTCCAATGGCTTATTCTAGGCCACAGGAGCCAGCTTTGTGCCCACCCCCCATCACTGTCCATCTTTGGCAAGGTGAGCTTGCCCTTCTTATCATCTGGAAAGCAGAAATAAAACCATTTTCCTCCTTTCCTCCCTACCTTACTCAACCCTGCCCCAGTCTAAGTCTGACAGTGTTCTGTCTAAAACCTGCAGTGGCTCCCCATTGTCCTCGAGAGAAATTATCTTCACGGCCCCTCATGAACAGGACCAGCCCACTTGTCTAGTCATATCACTCCCCCGTCTCTGCTCAAACGAGTTA
This sequence comes from Geosciurus inauris, assembly GCA_004024805.1. Taxonomy (NCBI): domain Eukaryota; kingdom Metazoa; phylum Chordata; class Mammalia; order Rodentia; family Sciuridae; genus Geosciurus; species Geosciurus inauris. Next base: position 1,030 of record PVHX01007314.1, on the reverse strand, counting down.
GGGCACCTCTCAGGCCTCGCTTTCCTGGTGGGGATGGTGATGCCTCACACTGTGATGAACTTGGAGGCTGATGCACGTGGAGCGCCAGCAGGCACCTGGCGCTGGCCGGTGCTCGGTAACCCTTCCTGCCCTCTGACTAGCTGAGCAGAGGCTGGGGTAGAGGCACAGAGTGCAGCACAGTCTCTGCTTTCAGCCCGGCTGGGACCAAAGGCTTTGTGGTGGGTGGGCCTAGGGACTCAGTGTTGTTGAAATTTATCATTTCAAGAAATTCAGAACCAGGCACGGGGGCGCACACCTGTAATCCCAGCATTTAGGGAGGCTGAGACAGGAGGATCGCAAGTTCAAAGCCAGCCTCAGCAATGGCGAGGCGCTAAGCAACTCAGTGAGACCCTGTCTCTACATAAAACACAAAATAGGGCTGGGGATGTGGCTCAGTGGTCGAGTGCCCTGAGTTTAATACCTGGTACCAAAAAAAGAAAGAAAAGAAAGAAAAAGAAATTCGGGCCCAGTGTGCCTGAAATCCCAGTGACTCAGGAGGCTGAGGCAGGAGGATTGCGGAGTTCCAGGCTAGCTAGCCTCAGCAACTTGGTAAGGCTTTGTCTCAAAATTAAAAGAAGTGCTGGGGGTTGTAGAGCGCCCCTAGGTTCCATCCCTGGTACTGCAACAAAGAAAAAATCGTGAAAAGTTTTAGGGTCTTTAGGGTAATGGTAGCCGGAACTAGGACTGGGTTGGTGGGTGGAGAAAATGGAACCAAACTTCACAATAGGGTCACTTTTTACCTTTTTTTTTTTTTTTTGTACTGGGGATTGAACTCAGGGGCCAACCACTGAGCCACATCCCCAGCCCTATTTTGTGTTTTATGTAGAGACAGGGTCTCACTGACTTGCTTAGCGCCTCGCCCTTGCTGAGGCTGGCTTTGAACTCGTGATTCTCCTGTCTCAGCCTCCCTAAGTGCTGGGATTACAGGCGTGAGCCACCGCGCCCGGCTCCCAGCTCATTTTTCATCTTAACCCCAAGCTAGAAAGTAGAT